>JAWPHD010007553.1:0-127466 GCA_037043455.1 Cyrtodaria siliqua | reverse complement strand
GGGGTCACTGGGATCAAGGTCACTGTTACTAAAAAAAGAATATCAGTTTCCTCTCAACAAATTAACTTAGGAATGAGATGTTGACCCGAAACTTGCTATGTAAGTAGCTTATATGAAAAGGAAGCTTGGGGTTGCATTTTGGGTCCCTTTGGCCAAGGTCACGGTCACTGTTACTAAAAATAGAAAATTAGCTTCCACTCAATTACTATACTTAGGAATAAAATATTGGCCGGAAACTTGGTGGTGGCTTATATGAAAAGGAAGCTAGGTATTGCATTTGGGGTCACTGGGTTCAAGGTCAATGTCACTGTTACTAAAAATAGAAACTCGTTTTCCCTCAATACTTTAGTTAGGAATGAGATATTCGACCAAAACTTGCATTTGGGTCACCGGGGTCAAGGTCATTTTACTAAAAATAGAAATACGGTTTCCGATCAGTATCTTTACTTAGAATAATATATTGGCATGAAACTTTGTGTGTATGTAGCATGAAAAAGAAGCTTGGGAATGCATTTGGAGTCACTAGGGTCAGAGTCAAGCTCACAGTTATAGAATTGGTTTCCGATCAATAAATTTAGTTTTCTAAGAGGGATTTTAACGAAACTTTTTCAAAAGGTGTGGCTCTTGGACAGGAAGATTGGGATTGCTATTTGTATCATTTGGTCCAAGGTCAAGGTCACTTTTACTATAAATAGAACATTGGTTTCTGATTAATAACTTTTGTTTCCCTTGAGAGATTTTAACGAAACTTTACCAAAAGGTGCGGCTCATGGAATTGACGTCTGGGATTGCTCTTCGGGTCATTTGGCCCAAGGTCAATGTCACTGTTACTATATATAAAATAGAAAACTGGTGTAAGATGAAAAACTTTCAATTTTCCTTGGGGGATTTTAACAAATGTCCTGTAGGGGACATTGTATTGCGTGGCAAGACGTCTTATTGTTAGAATTGTCCCCATTTTTCACTTAGATGTTTGGTTAACATTTTGAATGGAGTCATATTCCAAAACATATTGACAGAGAACTTTGAAACTTGGCATACATGTGTATCATCTGTGCGGTAAAAGTAAGCAATCCGGCGTTCGCAGCAGTATTGGTGCCTGTTATTTAATAAATATTCAACAATGGTAGTTGTGTAATGTTTATCAACGTAGTTAATTTGTGTTTTATAAGCTAAAAGTAACGGCTAATGTACCTTTAAATTGAAATAAACATAACATATTAAAATTAATTATGACGTTTGTTGTCGTGATTGTTGTATTGGTCAATGGGGTCGAGGGCAAATATAAAACTTGTAACGTGCCATTAAGTGTTTCCGGGCCATTATAGTTATCTTTTGTTTCCGGAAATGGATATTGACCTCTTAAGAAAAGCTTCACTAACACCTTCACTCTAGCATGTTTACAAATGTTTCACTATTTTATCTTTGAAACACATATTGAGGATAACGAACATCGAGTGGTTTAAATTGTTTATAGACAACGCACGTTTAATTTCTGAAATATAACTTCTTCAATATGTTGAAGGGTGCCACGATACACTATTTACAATGATACATGTTATGCATATTATATTTTCGTATCCTAATGTCGTAGATTTGTGTAAGGATTTGGGTAGATATGGATAGAGCATGGTAGCCGTTATGGTAAAATTACTTGATGACGTCATCGTTCCAAGATGGCTGCCTCCATTTATATTGTTTTGTTTGTTTGTTTGTTTGTTTTAGACAATGTTTTAATAGGGAATATCTCCTTTATTTCGTAAGGTATTTTGATAATTCTGTCGCCTTTTTTTCATGTTTTTCAAAGCCTTTTTAATTAAAACTGTTTAAAAATAATGCATCACCCACTTTAACATAGTTCTGTTTTATCTAATGTAGTCTAGATCATCAGCGACGCTTGCTTTTTTTCAAGACAAACGTCTAAAACCTTTCTTCTAAAATTGTTTGGCGCGGCAGCCATTTTACCGAGATTTTAGTATCGTATACGGCTGATACAGACGCACCTACTATCCAATAACTACAGAACGACAGAAAAACACTAAATTAATAAATAGACAAAGACAGGAACTTCATCATTATATCGAAGAACTAAATGTGGATGGTCAAATATATTATAATAACCTCCACAAATGATCAAGACGTTTGTATTGTAGCAATTATGCTAGAACCAGTCTAGGTAAATACGTCACTTCCGGTTTGTAGCCTGGAATTCATTACAAATCCAGAGCTCATACAAGACAGACGTCAACCCAATACAGTGGAAAACCTCCATCTGACTGTGTCTGATTTCTGATTACGTGAGTTACCATTTGTAATCACTGTATAATATGTATATCTAGGGCAAGATTGCTTTAATGGCGTTGTCGGCAATTAAGTACCTAGAGGCACATATTGGGAAAACCCCACTTGTGGAATTCACATCGATAGCAAAGTTAGGCTCGATGCAGAATTTCGGTCTGTTGCCGAATAATTCGGTAGACAACTGTTGTAAACAACTGTTGTATGTTGTTTTATGACATTTTATGTCCGTTAGCACTCTAGAAGTGAAAAAACTGTCGGTTTTTATCTTTTATTGTGTTGCGGTAAACGCAATTTGGCGGGAAGGCAGCCATGCCATATCCGGCTTGCTCAACTTGGACTTGGAAGCATGCGCAGTGATATGTATTTAGAACCACGAGGTATTGCAAATTCTAAACATCCGTTTTGCAAAATCGAAATCGAACATCAAAATCGAAATAAAAACATCGATTAATCAAAGGAAAAGCATATAATTTAATGCATAGAAATCTTTAGAGTTCAAAATTATTATATGATAAACTTAAAAAGAAATATTCAAACTCTAAAATAAAATTATCATTATTATTTGTTTAAAGAGCACTTTACTCTTACATTGCTCTTAAAGGGATATATACACTTCAAGAATATTTAATTTTTTTAAAGCGATGCTTACTCGCTCACACTAAACGAAAGAGATTGTCGGTTTCTTCTCTTTTGGTGTGTTGCGGTAAGTAAACTTTTTTAAAGGTGATATATTCTTTAGAAAGGGTACGTAATATTCAGGAATATTTTTTTTAAAGGGATACTTACTCGCTTCCACTAAACGAAAGAGATTGTCGGTTTCTTCTCTTTTGGTGTGTTGCGGTAAGTAAACTTTTTTAAAAGGTGATATATCCTTTAGAAAGGGTACATAGTATTCAGGAATTTTTTTTTTAAAGGGATACTTACTCGCTCACACTAAACGAAAGAGATTGTCGGTTTCTTCTCTTTTGGTGTATTGCGGTAAGTAAACTTTTTTAAAGGTGATATATTCTTTAGAAAGAGTACATGGTATTCAAGATTTAATTTTTTTTAAAGAAACACTTACTCGCTCACACTAAACGAAAGAAATTGTCGGTTTCTTCTCTTTTGGTGTGTTGCGGTAAGTAAACTTTTGTTTTTTATACACTTGTTTTTTTTAAACTTTTGTTTTTTATACTTGTTTTTTTTAAAAAAAAATAATTTTAAAGGGACACTTACTCGCTCACACTAAATGAAAGAAATTGTCGGTTTCTTCTCTTTTATTGTGTTGCGGTAAGGAATATTTTTTTTTAAAGATAATATATACACTTGAGCAATTTTTTTTAAAGATATACTTACTCGCAAACACTAAACGAAAGAAATTGTCGGTTTCTTTTCTTTTATTTTTTGCGGTAAGTATTTTTTTTTTGAAAGGGATATATACACTTGAAAATATTTTTTATCTTTTATTGTGTTGTGGTAATTATTATGATTTTTTTTTTAGGAATATTAAAGGGACACTTACAACTTACTTCGGTGTTCAAAGGGAAAGTTATTATTATTTTATTTAATGGAACACTTACAACTTAGGTGTTTAGAGGGAGATATTATATACATTTCATAATTATTTTTTTATTAAAGGGACACATGCCAATTTTTTTTTTTTTTTTTTGAAAGGGACATTTACCATCATTTTTTATAATAATTCTTCCATTAGACTTAATAGTTAAAAGGGGGAGGAGTGTGGTGATATTGAGTACCCGGTGGCCCGGTTAGCTCAGTTGGTACAGCACTCGCCCTGTAAGCGAGGGGTCCTGGGTTCGAGTCTGGATTTATTTCATTGACAAAGATAGAAGTCTCTGATGGTTCTAAGGAAAGCGCAGGACCACAAAGAGTACATTAGAATCAAACCATTCTAGTGTCATACCACAGGATGGTGGGGTAATGAAACGAGACCAACATCCTAGTGTGGTACCACAGGATCACAGACGAGCATCCTAGTTTGGCACCACAGATTTACAGACAGGCATCCTAGTGTGGCATCACAGGATATACAAAGGTCCAGATGGAGATCCCGAAGGATAAAGAATGGAAGCGTGTGGTGTCAAAGGGGGAGAAGGATATCCGGTCTTCAACCTCCAGAGGGATTCTAGTGCCTGCGGTACAGTTAGCAAGGGACCTAGGAATGATCAGGGGCATCTCCACAGATTCCTACTTGCAGCTGGCCGTAGAGAGGAAATATGTGCCATGGATACGAGATTTCCAATGGGCATGTGAGATATTTCTTAGCAGGAAGGAAATAAAGGACAATTTTCCTATTCCAAAGGACATCGGCCAACCCAAGCAGCAGTCAACCAAAACAACGGTCAGTGCCACAGCGAGTCGCTAGATCAGCGACCGTCGTCGCTAGATCAGCGACCGTCACTAGACCAAAGGATGCCGAGGCTGACACTAATCAAACCGGTAAGGTATCTGAGATGGAAATAGATATCCGGATACCACAAACAAGGGAAAGGTACAGCGTTTCACCTGCTCGAGCAAAACCGATCATGATTTCACGGGCATGCGAGACCTCTCCCTCCCTCCTTCGAGATTATCTGTTGCCCAGGGAGGCATCTATACCAAAGAAGAAGAAGTCCATCATACCAAGAGCTGAGAGTGGTCACAGATCTATAGGCCCGAGACCGAAGACTGGACCAACTCCCTTGGTGGTGGATTTCAGAATATCACGGCCAGTCGTGGAAAAGGGGCGATCATTAAGCCACAAACGGTATGAGACGCGGGTGTTCTACAACAAGGACTACCAGGGATCTTTGAGTCCACCTAGGGACCGGAGAAGCCCATCCAAGGAACACCAGGAACGCCGAAAGAGTCGAAAAGATTCCTACAACAAGGATCACCGGGGATCTTTGAGTCCACCTATGGACCGGAGAAATCCCTCCAGGAAATCTAAGGAACACCAGGGACACCGAAAAGATGTGCGTCCTCATCCGGACCGGAGAGTTTCACGTTCGCCACGGAGGGCAGTGAAATACTACTCACCGGTGTGTGAACGACGAAGAAGTTCGCGTTCATCCCGGAGAAGTCCATCCAGGAAACATCCAGGACGACGCCATAGTAATTCAAGTTCCCCTTTGGATCGGAGGTATGCCCAACAGGTTCACCGAATTTCACGACGCCAATCACCTTCGCACCGGGATCACCGAGGTTCGCATTCTTCTAGGAGATCTCCAGTAGACCCTGGTAGAAGACGATCTCTGGATGATCCCATAGACAAGGATCGAAGAGCTCCACTCAAGAGGGTACAAGATTCCCCCCTACCAACTGAACCAGCCAAGAAGATTAAAAGATCTTGCTGTCCTTTAGAGGATTGTGGAATTTATGCCCGCAGAGTGAAACGACATGTTTACTCTAAACACATACCGGTAGTGTTTCACGATTTCGAGACCCCGGAAATGCTGAGTAGTCGTTCGTTTCAGGAGCGCCGTCTATTAGGACTCAAACTCTTGGCTACCATGGTCCTTGGTGCTGATGGAACTCCAGAGAGACTGGTTACGGTTTGTCGAGACGAACCTGTGGATTGACCCGCTAGCTACTATAACCCCCGAGACCGGGAGACCAATGCTAAGCTTGTGTCAAGCCGCAGGGTGGATTAATCCAGGGAACTTTACCCTGAATCCTGTCAACTCGCCAGCCGTGCTCATCCATTGGAGACCATTGACATTCCTTATGAGTCGTCTCACAGGACCGGACTCTAGACTAATGTGGGAGCATTCTGGACCGGATGTTGAACCAGTTCAAACAACTGCGTCCCAGCCAAGGAGGAGTCGGTATCCAAGGAACGAAGCCTAGTGTTGACTTCTACTACAGGAGTACCAGTCTCGTTGACTTCAACCACATGTGGATCACTATCAGGGATGTCCCAGTCTGTGTTCGCTTGTGGAACAACAACTGGACTGAAGCTGTCCCTTGTGGAAGAGCCCCTACCAAGGCAGGTACAGGATCTAACTCTTGTATCGGACGTCACCATGAAGGACCTGGAACTGGATTATCAGGATAGTCCAGACAAACCTAATGCTGGATCCATCGAAATTCCACCCCAGAGTGAAGAAGAGGCTTTGCTGAGATCCGATCATGGCAGTCTAGATGGGTCACCCACCAAATTAAGGACAGACGTCATTGTGACAGAGCCCAGTCTCGTTGAGTCTCCTTCAGAGCTAACGACAGACGGGAGTTTTGCAAGTGTCGTGTATACCAACTCGAGGACTCTTCCTGCTATAACCGTTTTGGGGTCATGTGTGTCCCCTTCGGGACCCAGGCCCTCCTACACAGCGATGGCAAAGAGGTCTCCGGTTGCCCGAATAAATCCTCGAGCTCGACAAAGTTCCGAGACGAAACCTCCGGAACCAGCTCTCTTGACCAGCAGAAACAACGAGGCCTTTGATAGCCACTTTCATCTCGATCGTCTTTCTAAGACCTTAAACGTGTCAATGAAGGACCTAGAGAGAGTGGTTACTCAAAGCACTGAGGTAATATCTCAACACCCAACAACCCTGGTGGGAGGAGTAATGGTTTTTTGTGACCCAATAAATCATGGGAACATACCGTGGGGTTTAGGTAGTCAGTGGCGAGTTGCTGTGGGCGTTCATCCTAAGAAGATCGAGCAACTTACCCCGGCAAGATTTGATCGTCTGGCCCAAATTCTGATGAAACCGGAAGTGGTAGCTTAGGATTTAAACCAACCAGGGTTGATCAGTCAGGCCTGAGATCAACCCATGACGAGGAAGGCCATCCAATAGAATCCGATAATCTTGCTGAAGACCTGACAACAACACATGAAAGCAAAAAAGGCCAACGGTTTGCAGATCTAGTGCAGTCCGATAACAATGAAGCAACAACATTCGAGAACATCCACATAACCAAGTCCATCGATGAGTTGCCATCAGATATTGATATTAGCACTAATTATGAAGAGCCCATCTTTGTAAACCAGTTGCGCTCAGAGTCAATGTTAAAAGTGCCTGTGACAATAGAAGAAGTGGAGTTAAAAGCGGTAGTCGACACAGCAGCTCAGGTGACTATAATATCAGACAAGATATATAACCAACTTGTGAGAAAACCACCCACAGTTAGAAAGATTGTTCTACAGACTGCTGGAAGACAAATGAAAATACCCGGTTCGGTTATAGGACCGGTTTCATTGACCCTGGGAAAGAGGAAATATCTCGAAGAAGTGTATGTAGCGCCCATAGAAGATGACCTGCTTCTAGGATTGGATTTCTTGAGGAAGCAATGTATCACCCTCGATCTGCAGAAAACTAAGATGATCTTGGGCGAAGAATGTATTTCAATGGTGTTAGGAGCGCCCACGATACGAGAAAGAGTAGCCAATATAGTGGTATGCAAAAGAACAGTAGTTCCACCAAATTCAGTAAAGAGGGTAGAATATTCAGTCAGTAGGCCGATGTCGCAGTTCATGATAGAGCCAACAAAAGACATGCCGGTGGCAATGCCAAGAACGATGCATTCTGGAAATACACAACCAAAGGTTTGTGTAGTTAATGTGTCTGATCAAAACATTATTTTGATGCGCAAACATCACATTGGATTTGCAACAGAGGTTACCATGGTGTCCATGCCAATGGAAGAGGATGAACATGGCTATGAAGAGATTACCATTCAAAAGATATCGCACAACGAGCAGCCAGCTAAGGTCTAGCTCACCGATTTACTTGTGGAATTCGAAGATGTGTTTGCCAAAGATGATCTAGATCTTGGAAACTTTACAGAAGTTGAACATTCTATTGATACGGGTAACGAAAGACCAGTTAAGCAACGTATGCGACGGACACCGGTCTGTTTTGCTGGTGAAGAAAAGGCAAATCTAGAAAAGATGCTAAAAACAAAAGTTTGAGTGGGGAGAGGCACAGGAAGATGCTTTTATAAACATCAAGAGAGCATTAACAACAACACCAGTTTTGGCACTCCCGAATAAAACTGATTATTTCATCCTGGATACAGATGCGTCCGAGGTAGCCATAGGTGCAGAGCTGTTACAAATTCAAGCTGGCCTAGAAAGAGTGATTTGTTTCGGCAGTTTATCACTATCCATGAAAAAAGGACGGTATTGTGTGACTAGAAAGGAACTGTTAGCAGTTGTGCGATTTACAAGACAATATAGACATTATCTATTAGGTAGAGAGTTCACGGTGCGAACAGATCATAGTAGTCAGACCTGGCTTCTCAACTTCAAAGAACCCCAAGGGCAACTGGCCAGATGGATTGAGGAGCTGAGTCAATATCACCTGGTCATAGAACACCGCCCTGGAAAGAAACATGAAACGCTGTAGGTCTAGATTATACCGATCCCTCTACATCATGGGAAAATCAGACCCGAACGTTGGAAAAGGTATTGGGCCTGTGCAATCTAAGGCTGGTGTTAGTCCTACACATAAGAGGCAGTAGAGGAGACCATCTGGCAGAAGTCTCAACTCACTGCCTGGACATAGTTAAGCGTCACTGCCCACCAGAACAAGGAATACATTTACACTGTTTCGGTGGGGACCTGGACCAGCTAAAGGCATGGAGAAGTGCGTTTCCGAATTGCTACTTCGGATTTACTGGGCAAGTTTCTCGGTTTAATAAAGCCCAACGAGAAGCCCTAAGGCAGTCCCTCAAGATCGACTCCTCATAGAGACCGATGCACCCTATTTACCCATGCTCATTGGGTTGGTTGTCACAACACCTGCTTACATTGGAGACGTGGCATACCAGGTGGCCCGGGTACGACTAGAACCAGTTTCAGTCGTTATCCAGACTTCCAGGGTGAATGGGGAACAACTCTATGTGGCCTCATCCGTGGAGGAATCAACGACGAACATGTAAAAAGAACATGTACAGTCCCCGGACTAGAATTTATTTCAGTCCATTCTGGGTGAGGAAACTAAAAAGAGGCTAGGACTAGAATCTAATTCAGTCCCAGTTTACAAGAATACTTCTCTCAAGCTGAAGACTCACAAAGGACTAGAGCTTGTCTCAGCCCACAATCCAGGTAATCAAAGGACTAGAGCTTGTCTCAGCCCACAATCCAGGTAATCAAAGAATTCCACGAAGTTCTACAAAAGAGAACGGGGAGGTGTGTAGCAATTATGCTAGAACCAGTCTAGGTAAATACGTCACTTCCGGTTTGTAGCCTGGAATTCATTACAAATCCAGAGCTCATACAAGACAGACGTCAACCCAATACAGTGGAAAACCTCCATCTGACTGTGTCTGATTTCTGATTACGTGAGTTACCATTTGTAATCACTGTATAATATGTATATCTAGGGCAAGATTGCTTTAGTATTTACAATAAAACGTCGAAGATGATCAATACTATAGATCTGATGTGGCTCTTCATCGTGAATCAGGGAAAACAAACAATGAACTTTTATGTTTATCCATATTCATCATCTAGTTAATGTATTTATAGGCCAATGGTTATAAATGGTAGGAAAAATTATACTTCACACATCCGCAGTCCCTTGTCAATACTCATCCACCTGTGTCTTGTATTCGTGATGTGTGCAGAATATCTCCCAAAGGTATGATTCGTGACTTTCTCATGCGTTGTTTACCAACGGCAATAAACATAATGTTGCTAATGTCCCAGTCCTATCTAACCAGTCCTACCTAACGACAGGTTCGAGAATTCAATGATTGGCCAACGATTTTTCTATTGGTTTTGAATACAAAATTAGCTAAGCACCTGTTCTGGCAAATAACAATAATTATTATATAACCTATAAATAGACGCGTTTTCATTGGCTAAAAAGTAATTTTTTAGAAAAAATATCTAGCGATATTGACCTGTTTTTTTGATATTGACCTGTTTTTTTGATATTGACCTGTTTTATATAATTGTTTTTTTGATATTGACCTGTTTTATATAATTGTAAATTGAGGGTTATATAATAAAACAGTTATGGACTTTTCAGCTGTTATACATGATGTTGATATGTACCAAAAAATCATTATTGACCTCGGCTATCGCCTCGGTCAATAATGATTTTTTTGGTGCATATCACATCATGTATAACAGCTGAAAAGTCCATAATTGTATAATAGTACATATACACATGTGCATCTAGTGAAGCTACATTATTGACTAGTATATAATTGATTTTAAAACAGCTGTATCTATAATGTATCTGATCACTGTGTAGACCCACAACCTTTTCAACAACGATTTGCTCTGGTGTAGATAATGGCTTTTTTTTTTATTGTTGTTTACCGTGTGGACCGGATTTTTCGAATCATTGTTTTCGTTTACCGTGTAGACCGGGGTTTTCGAACCATTCTTTTCGTTTACCGTGTATATCGGAGATTTTGAATCATTGTATGACCAGCTAAAGTTGTTGGGGCACGACTCAATCCGCACTACTCGGCGAGGTTTCTGAAGACACCGCGGAATGCCCGAATAAGCAACAGTCATATTTTAATCCGTGCATATATCTAAGCTTCCAAATAAGGAACGAGATTTAAGAGAAGAGAGAGATATTTCGAGAAGAAAACATTGCAAACACATGTCTGAAAATATAGTCGTTTGCAAAAATGGGTCGGTCGGCATGATATCCTTCTCGTTGGTGAGTTTTATGCATGGCATACAAATTATCATTTAAGGTTTGGTAAATTCAAATACGGCGTTTGTTTATGCGGGGGTTTGGTGATGTCTTTAGAAACCTCGCTGGGAAGTGCGGTTGTATTCGTGCAGCCTATTCTGTCTATATTCCCTATAGTTTGTATGAGCAGTGATAGTTCGACTAGTCTATTTATGGAGTGACATACCTTAAAGCCTAGGTCACACCTACACGTTCTGGCCACACGTTCTGCTACGATCTAAGAGAACGTGGATACTCGTGAGAGATTGTGAATCGCATCGTAGCTGAACTTGAGTGATCCTGTCAACTCTTGTCAACACGTGGTAGGTCGGGGGGTGGACACGTTCATTTTAAACCGTTCAAAATGGACGTGGCAGAACGTGTGACTTTTAATAGAACGTGTGAATGCGTAGTAGATCGTCGTAACTCTGGCAGGGGCGTAGCTTGGCCTTTTTGACGACATAGGCCCGCAGTTAAAGTTATTATGCTAGTGGGGTCCGGGGACATGCCCCCCCCCCCCCCCACCCCGAATTTTTTATATTAATGTTAGAATGCATTAGGTGCGTGCTGACGTATATTTTAGACTTTAAGAAGGGCAAAGATAACTCAACAAATATATATGAAAATAATATTTTCTGGTTACTACGCTGCCTATACAGCCCCTTCCACCCCTCCCCACCCCCTCCCCACCTACGCCAATGTCTGGGTTCGTCGTAGTGCTTCCGTAGTAAGAACGTGGTGGCAATCGTGCGTGGACGTAGCAGATCTTAGTAGAACGCGACAGTAATGACACGTTCTATCACGACAATACTACGATCAGCCACGGTAGAGCTAGGATTATCTACGGTGCTACTACATTCAGCTACGTTAAAACCCGACCAGAATCGTGATAGATCGTGTAAATGTACACGTTCTACCAGGTTCTCACTAGGACCTACCACGAATAAGGTACGTCCAGCCAAGATCTCTCAGGTTTATACCAAGATCATGCCACGATCCAAACGTTTTGTCGCGTTTACTCACGTGTTACAACGTTTCACCACGTTCTTATTACGTTGTTGCTACGTTCTTCTAAGTTCCAGCACGACTATCTTGCACTGGGTATATATGACCTGAATATATTTGTCACTAAATTGTGTGCCCACATATGTCTCGAAGTAACAGTAGGGTGCAGACTGATGAAACAACAAAAAAGATGGCACCTGCTGCAGTGGCATTTACAAGTGCACAGACAACAGTTGCAGAACAACATATCAATCGCTATGGTAATACTGAATCAGAACCAGAGACGTCAACCTGATGAATGGAAGGCTGTAGCTGATGAGTTCTCAGCCCGTTGGCAGTTCCACCATTGCCTAGGAGCAATTGATGGAAAATACGTGGCAATACGATGTCCAAAGAAAGGAGGGTCACTTTACTACAACTATAAAGGATTCCACTCTGTCATCCTGCTAGCACTCGTAGATGCGAACTACAAATTCATTTGGCTGGATATTGGTGCAAATGGTTCTGCTGGTGATGCCCAGGTCTTCAATCGCTCTGACTTGAAGGAATGCATACAGAACAGAACCATATGATTCCCCGCTCCTGAGCCTTTGCCTGCTGATGACAGACCTATGGGATATTTCATCATTGCTGATGACGCCTTTGCTCTCAGAACGTGGTTGAGGAAGCCATATTTTAAGAGAAATCTCACTCTGTTTGAGAGGATATACAACTACAGACTCTCTCGAGGTCGTAGGATAGTGGAAAATGCCTTTGGCATTATCGCCAACCGTTTCCAGTGCCTTCTCACCACCATGCGTCAACAACCTGAAACTGTGACTTCCATCGCTTTGGCCTGCATCCACCTGCACAACCTGTAGAAACCGATATCCTGGCCAGCAGAATAATGTCGTGGACCAGGAGGACCAGAACCAAACTATTGTACCAGGTGCTTGGCGTGAAGGTCGTGAGTTGCAAGATGCCAATGACTTCTCTGGTACTGGTACTGGTACTGGTAACCACAGAATGACATTGGCTGCCAAAGTCCAAAGGGACTATCTGAAGGAGTACTATAACCATGAGGCAGGGGCTGTTCCATGGCAGAACAATATGATCTAGGATTTCACTGAGTTTGTGTTCGTAGACTGTAGCTGGAGAACGATATTAACATTGTCTCGAGTTTAAAGAAAGAAAACAAACTGATAATTGTATGTATGTTTAAGCAATAAATGATGGCAAGAAATGTCGCTATACATTTATTTTATACCAATTTATTTAACTTGATTGCGAAACAAAACAAATAGCTTATATTAATCACTCTGGAGTCCATTTCCTGAGTCAAAGTTAGTACTGAGTTAACGTTCCCTTGGGCCAAGAAAAAAACAACTAGTTGTTTGTTTAGTGAAACGGTCTGAAATTTAGAAGAATAACCTTAGGGCACAAACAATGATGTTTGGTTAATTCACTGCTCTCTTATTTTTGGCAATATTTAATTAAATAGTGATAAAAACAGCATAAAAATTACTTGGAACTAAATCATAAAGTTACACTCTAAACAATGTAGAAAGGATTTATTGAAAATATCTACAGATTTTGAAGTTATTTGAAAAAAACTGATTTGGACTACCAAACAAAAGAATCAGTTTACACACTAGTGAGTTAAATTAGACATAAAAGTGTGTGAAATTCCTAAGAACAGATTTACATGCTCAGGAAAAGTAACTGTTAACAGTTATTTGGTAATTGCTGGTAATTGCTGACTATTGTAAACAGCGGATTAACCATGAGTAAGGTGTTAGACTCTACAAAGACAGGACTGTCCAAAGGTGAGACTAGTGCCTCGGGCAGTGTAAAGGCCAGCAGTAAGCCACCTAGACCAAAGAGGCCACACGCAGATGTGTCACCACAGAACACAAGTATTGAGGAAATATCCATTATGCATCATGCAATTGATGATTTGGCAGAAAAAATGATAGTTGTCACAGATACTCTGGATACACTCATGAAAAAAGAGGACATTGAAAGTTTTGTAAAAACTGCGGTGAAGGAAATACTGGATGACTTTAACAAAAACATGGAATTTACCATAGCAACCAAATTGGAAGAGAAAACCAGAAGCTTGAACAAAAAGCTAAAAAGTTTTGAAAAAGAGAACGAGCAACTTAAGAAGGACTTAATAGCTCAAAAATCAAATCTCTCTGATTTGAAAAAAAGAGTTGAAAATTCGGAGAGACGTTCAAAGGATGCAGAACAAAAAGCAAACTATAATGAACAGTACTCCAGAAAAAACAACATAAAGTTCATGAATGTTCCTGAAATACCATCTGAAACTGAGGAATCTCTCACTAACACAATCTGTAAAATGGTAGCGACTACGGGTGTAACCATCAACCCCTCAAAGATCGTAGCCATACATAGGATTCCAGGAAAACCAGGACACCCAAAACCAGTTTTGCTTAAACTCATGAAAATAATGAGAAATCTAAGATCATGAGACACAGGCGCGAATTCAAACAAGCGGGTACACGACTGGTAGATGATGTTACGAAATCCAATGCCCAGCTGATTTCAAGCCTCCTTGATGACGACGCCATTGAGTCCGCTTGGTATTTTAACGGTGGCGTTTTTGGGAAAACAAATCATCAGACACAAAACGCATCAGACACAAGTTCGACATACACGATGATATTGCGCACGTGATTAGGAAAAACTAACTGCTTTTCTGTAAAAATATGTTTTATTCCCTTTTTTTTTCTCTTCATAATCAGTTCGTAATAAACAAAGTGGTAATAATATAAACTAACTGCACAGACATTTAAAGTGATACATTTAGATAATTTTTCATTTTGCAATGATTTTCATGTGTTTAATATCTATATTCCTGGTGAAAAGGTCATATTAAAGGACGTATTATCCGAGCTGACTTTAAGCTTATTGACATTCAGGAGTCTGGATTATTTTGAGGTGCCACGCTTTTAACAGCAAGACTGCAATATATATATATATATTTGATTGAATCATACATGTGTAAGGATTCTGAATTTACTAAATGGACATAAGGAGTTTTAATATTTAAATTGGAAACATGTAAGTTTGTTTATCCTCATTTCTTAAATTATTTTAGCAGACTTTCCTATGACCAACAGCATACTTGACTATGAAGTAATTATGTTTTATGTTTGTGTTTTTCTGCGAGAGAGATTTAAGTTATATAGTTTATTTACACCTTATACAGTTAGTTTATAAAGGGACACAACTGCTATTAAAATTTCAGTAAGAACAACAACTATGAAATAATTATGTTGTTTTTTCTGGTAGAGACAGATTTAAGTAATATAGATTATTTACACTTTATAGTTAGTTTACAAAGGGAAACAACTGCTATTAACATTCCAGTAATAACAGTTTTATATCAAGAAAAATCAAGATAAGAAAAAAATGTTGTATATATAGACCTGTATACTCGTTATTGTTTATTTTTAGCTTCTAAAGCAGTTTCCTGATGTTTTTGTTGAGTTGATTTGCATTCACAACAAAAAAACAAAAAAACAAAAAAAACACAAAAAAACAGAACTTCAAAAATTTAAATAAAAAGTTTTTTCATGTAAAAAAATAAATAAAAATACTGATACATATATATGTTAATCTTAAAGCTAATGAAAAATGTTGATTTGCCAAAAATTAAGAGTTTTTTTATTCTCAAAATGCAGATATGTATCTTTTTACTGCATTTGATAATATTTTTCATTATTTCTGAAAACTGTTTATGTGTGGTCCACTTTTATAGTCATATTATAAATGACAGAGATTAAAATTTTGTCAGTTAATTGTCAAGGTCTTGGTTCAGCAGAGAAAAGAGTTGATGTATTCAATTATCTTAAATCAAAAAAATGTCATGTATATTGCCTTCAGGACATCCATTCCACTGAAGCCACTGAAAAGTTTATTCGCACCCAGTGGGGGTAATGAATGCGTATTTAGTTCAGGCACCTCAAACTCTCGAGGGGTTGCCATATTATTCAGCAAAAACGTAGAATATAAAATACATAGTCATATTTCAGATAATGAGGGTAATTTTCTGATTATGGACTTAACTGTAGATAACAACAGATTTACACTTATAACGCTCTATGGGCCAAACAATGATTCACCCACTTTCTTTTGATAACATTCTACATACAACTGAGCAATTTAATAATAATACTTGGATCATATGTGGCGATTTTAATTTAGTGTTAGACAAAAAGCTTGATTACTGTAATTATAAACACGTTAACAATAAAAATGCTAGAGAAAGATTATTAGAAATTATTGCACAGAATAATCTTATAGATCCTTTTCGAGTATTACACCCTGATTTAAGAAGATATACATGGAGACGCAAAAGACCTCTACAGCAAGCAAGACTTGATTTTTTTTCTTGTATCCGAAACGCTTTTTCCGTCTGTAAGTAAATGCACAATTGAATCTAGCTATCGCTCTGATCACTCGATGACAATTTTGAATATAAATTTTACGCATTTTATTCGAGGTAAACCATTGTGGAAACATAATAACTCCCTTCTCAGTGATATTGAATACTTAAATATAATGAATTCAAAAATAGAGGATGTTAAAGCACAGTATGCAGTGCCGATTTACAACAACGATAACATAAATAACATACCAAATAATGAAATACAATTTGTGATTGATGATCAATTATTTTTAGAAACACTGCTAATGGAATTACGGGGTAAATCTATATCATATTCAAGCTACAAAAAGAGAACAAAAGAAAATCGAGAAAAAGAATTAATAAAACTCATTGAAGTTCTAGAACACGATCTATCATCCGACAAAATCCAATCTATGGAAATACTTAAACAAGAACTTCAAAATCTAAGAAAAGATAAAATGCAAGGGTATTTGGTACGATCACGAGCAAAACTAGTAGAAGACGGTGAAAAGCCTTCGAAGTTTTTTTGTAACCTAGAAAAACATAACTTTGCATCTAAGCTAATTCCAAAACTAGAAAAACAAAATGGAGACATAATAACAGATCAATTTGAAATTTTAGAAGAAGCTAAGATTTTTTATAAAGATTTATACTCCAATAAAGATGAGTTACTAGAAGATATAGACTTAGAAAATGAGCTGTCGGGAATAAACATACCTAAACTTACTACAATTGAATCCAACTCAATAGAAGGTCCCTTAACATACGAAGAATTAGCCACGACGCTAAGAGCAATGTCTAATAATCGAAGTCCAGGGAGCGACGGTTTTGGAGCCGATTTCTTTAAAGCATTTTGGAAGCAGATTGGTCATTTTATTGTCCGGTCGCTTAATTGTGGGTTCAATATAGGGGAATTATCTATAACCCGAAAAGAGGGTATAATTACTGTTATACCCAAAGAAAAGAAATCCAGGCTTAACATTAAAAATTACAGACCAATTTCACTTCTTAATTGTGTATACAAAATTGCTTCGGGTGCCATAGCCAATAGATTTAAATCTACACTTGACAAATTAATTCATAGGGATCAATCTGGTTTTATTGCAGGTAGATATTTAGGTGAAAACACAAGATTTATATATGATATTATGCAATATGCAGAAGAAAAAAATCTAAATGGACTTGTTCTTCTAGTGGATTTCGAAAAAGCGTTTGATTCACTTTCATGGGCATTTGTTTACAATGTGTTGAAGTTTTTTGGATTTGGAAAGTGTATTATTTCATGGATAAAATTATTCTATAAAAATGCCAAATTAAGTTAATCAAGGCGGTAATCTATCAGAATTTTTTAATATTGGGCGGGGCTGTCGTCAAGGTGATCCATTATCACCGTACATTTTTATCCTATGTGCAGAAATCCTTGCTATCAAAATAAGAAGTAACAACAATATTAAGGGAATCAATGTTAATGGTACAGAAGTTAAACTGTCACAATACGCAGATGATACATCTATGGTTTTAGACGGATCTCCATCTTCACTTAGAGAAAGTTTATCAGAATTATCGAAATATGCAAAATACTCCGGTTTAAATGTAAACTTTGATAAAACACAAATAATATGAATAGGCAGAAAAAAGTATGGCCAAGAGACAGTTAAAACTAAGTGGAAATTAACTTGGGGGGAAACACAATTTAAGTTATTAGGTATAAATTTCAATGTTGATCCAGATAAAATGTTAGACATAAATTATAATGAGAAAATAACAAAGATTCAAAATTTGATCAAGATATGGAAAAGAAGATATTAAACTCCATTAGGGAAAATAACAGTTATCAAATCACTACTCGTACCAATATTAAACCATCTTTTTATATCTCTTCCAAATCCTACAGAATCCATTATAGCAAAAATCAATGGCATACTGTATGAATTTCTTTGGGAAGGTCCAGCAAAAATAAAAAACACAGTTATAGTTAAGCAATATTCAGAGGGAGGTCTCAACATGATAAACTTAAAGGCTTTTATCTTCAGTCTAAAATCCACGTGGATAAGAAGATTAATTGTGAGTGAAGGTAAATGAAAACATGCAGTTGAAAGTTTCATTGATATTAAAAAAATAGCAGTTTTAGGCAAATACTATTGTGAAACAATAATGAAGAATTTTGGGTTGATGTTTTATCTGCTTTTGCCGCAGTCATTAACAGTAGTAAAATTGAATCTGTAGATACGTTTTTATTAAGTCCTATTTTTTACAATAACAGTATTTTAATTGACAGTAAGCCAGTATATTATAAAAATTGGTTTGATAAAAATATTTACCTAATAAATGACCTATTTAAAGATAATGGAGAACTATTATCCATTAGTGAATTCGAAGATATGTATGGTTTAAAAACAGGTTTCTTACAATACAGTGGCTTAATATCAGTTATTAAATCCTTTCAAAAGAAGATATTGAAAACAACAGTTTCAAGTAAAATGCCACTTCCAAATATACCATCAAACATCACACCATTTATCCAAAACAGAAAAGGTTGCAAAATATTTTACAATATTCTAAATAAAAACAGCGATAAACCAACTTCAAAATTAAAATGGGAACTTTGTTATGACATAGAGGAAGAAACATGGACAGATATATATGCTTCACCATTGTATTTTGTCTAACTCGTATTTAGGCGGTTCGGTTAAAAAACGTCGTTAAGTTGTAAACCTTCTCGCCTCTCGCCGCTGCTGGTGATTTCCACTGGGAGCTCAACTTTTAAGTGAAAAAGGGTCGATTCTTACGGATGGCGGGAGGTTTACAGTACTGGTTCTTCTCAGGAAAAATGTGGTGGCCTGCCTCTACCCAAGGATTTGTCAATTACTTATTGACAAATCCTTGCTCTACCACAAAAAAAATCGACCGTCATATATGAACTAAAATGTGCTAAAACTGACGTAAAACACCATTCACATTCAAATAAACTAACTAATTTGTATTGTTTAATAGTGTGTGCAGTTATCGAACAGAATATCGTCTTTTACGAAGGTAATTATGTATAATAAAGGGTGTATAAATAGTCTCTAAGGAGAATTTGTCAAGCGTGTACTTCAGTTGTTGCATAATATTAATTCCCTGATATGCTTTAGATTGAATACATTCATTGTATTTGTGCCAGGATAAATCATCTGACAAGCAAATGTTCATCAGCTTCAGTTATCATTTGGTTATCCATAGAAACTGGAGGGTAGATAATAAAATTGACTTGCACGCAATACGAAGAGATTCGGTTGTGGATGAGTTAAATTTGACAAGCCATCTATATGCCCATGTTGATATTTTCAAAGGTTCAGAATTAAGTGTAAGTGCGAAAAAGGCAAATATTTTCAATGATGTATATAACAAAATCATTTATTTAGAAAATGAATAGAAATGGTCCTAATATAAAGCCATGGGGGACACCATATGTTATTCCAGTCAGATTGACCACCAGGTAAAACAACGTGCTGTTTTCTATCACTAAGATAATTCTAAAACCATTTTAAAAGCTTTCCTATGATACAGCGCCCTTTAATTTAGCTAAGAGTCCCTTGACTCGAGTCCCGCTCTCCTGATATCACAGCCGATTGCCTTTATTTCATTTCCATAATCCAGAGCTGGACAGACGACATTATATAGATATGCAGGTTGGTTAATTGTAGAGTCACCTGGGAAAAAAAGAAACTTATAGTCACCGCTTTGTCCGTATGTCCGTCCTTCCGTCCTTCCTGATTCTTCTCCGGGTCATAACTTGAAAACTACTAATGGGACTGAAATTAAACTTCACAAAGTGATACTCGTAGAGGAAAATGAGAGAAAGTATATTACACAAAAAACATACCTCTATCTTTATTCAAATTAGAGGCATTGTCCTTTGTAATTGGATCCTTATAATGCGTGTACGGAGCATAACATGGAAACTATTATTGGGACTGGAATAGAGGGCAATTAGAGAAAGTGCTGAGCTCAAAAAACATAACTCTACATCCATTCAGATTAGAGATAGTTCCCTTTACGTATTTCCCTAGTATTACTTGAAAACTACTAATGGGACTGGAGTAGAGGGCAATGAGAGAAAGTGCTGAGCTAAAAAACATAACTACATCCATTCAGATTAGAGATAGTTAAGTAGTTCCCTAGTATTATTTGAAAACTACTGATAGGACTGAAGGATGCCCATGTCGAAAGAAAATAACTTGGAAAACAAAATGTTCAAGATTTGCTTAACCTTTTAATTTCTCAACAATAACTTTAAAGTAGCTTTTCCGCCAACAACAGCCAACATTTACAACAGATGTACACAGTTTCTAAACCTATTGACGGCGAGATTGTAACATATAATGAGAATTCAAACTCTATGGACACAAAATAAACGACTTTAACCAGCCTGGTCAGAACCCAAGGAAGGAGCGTCGAATTAAGAGTTACCAACTCATCTTCAGTAGTATAGATAGTGAGGATACCAGGCCAGTTTCCCTCTCGCGGGGAACGAGAAAAACTAATGAAATATGCCAGTGGAGACTCAGGCGTAACTCTTATTAACACCACCAAGATCTAAATGTAAGTCACGCCTAAATCAGCACCGACATATTTCAACAGTTTTCTCAAGCACCCCGCGGGGGAAACTCGCCTGATACCCTCACTATCTATACTACTAATCAATCCGGTTTTGCCATTTTAGGAGAGCGCAATTTTATTTTATGTCTACTTTCGCCGAATTTACTTTCGGCGAAGTTTTTCAATAACATTTACAACTTAAGCAAAGTCAGACGGAATTGGGCAGTAGTCTTCATCATCGCTCTGCATAGTTCAAGATATTATTTAATATTTTCAATATCCTTAAGCGGAACCGAACTATTAAAAATAGCAGATCATTAAAAAGCCCCATTATATATAATATGATTAGATTAAATATCACCAGTGAAGTTCCTTTTGATCAACTTTCTAGGGCGATCCAGATACAGAAAGTCGTACTGCTTGTCAGTCGCTTTTCTGTACTGCCCTTTGCTGACATCTTGTTCTTTGGAAAGCATACCCAGCTCGCGATTAACCGGAGTTGCAAAGAAGATGTAATGAGAACAGTTCAAACGAATGTCTTTGGGAGTTTTGTAATAAGATTGAGATAAATAAATTACACAACAATTTTTTTTGTGTCTTCCCTGGATAAAATAATTAATAATATCGTTTTGATTGCGTTCACACACATAATCGTCGAAAATGACATCTTTGGATTATCTGAATCCAAATCATTCACAGGGATAACTTCATCATTTGAACATTCTAATATATCTTCGACTGGGATGTTATTCTTTTTTGCTCTCTTTTCAAGTTATTGTGACAAAACCTGATACTTAGACTGCTCCAACTTTTTAGCAGACAAATAAATCTTGTCGTAATAAACTAAAGGTTTCAGCAACATGTGAACTAATGTGTTTGTCTTGCCAGAACCAGAATTACCGCAAATTAACATTTTAAACAACAATCTGGCATAAAGTTCCATAGTTGTTTAAAATTACCGTTTTCTGTTTTCATATCATAGTTTGGAATTTGCATTATAATAATGCTTGGATAATACTCGTCTTAACATATTTTAAATTTATCTTATTTTAATCTAACTTATATTATTACATGTCTTTGTTAAAATGGAAAGAATTAGCAGATAAAAAGCGAAAAGCGAGTGAGCTCGTTAAAGAATTTGAGAATAAAGTTATCCGAAAAAGACTAGAAAAAGGAGCTAGTCGTGATTTATACGCAGAATTATTTAAACCTGTGACTGGTGAAATAACAGAGCAAACAAGGCGGCTAGCTGAACATTTGATTACGCTTCCAGAAATACGTCAACCGTTGGCTCTTCTTCCCGAGGCAATACGCCCGCCATTACTTCCCCCGCCTGAGCGTGGTGACCCTATCAAGCAAACCGTGTATCCCAAATACCAACAATCTCCGGCTGATTACGGGGAGGAACAAAAGCGGGCATCAGACAGAGTGCTAAGGACTATGTTTAGTCCCATGGAAAAAAAATAATAGAAGAAATAGAAGAAGAAATGGAAGAAGAAGAACTGGCTGCAAGGCCTAAGGAACCCAAACCGGTGTATGATATTGACTTGGATGCTGGTATGAATACAAATGTACTTGATAAGCATGGTTTGCCAATACCAACTGAAATACTAGGTATTGCTGATGGGAGTGCTAATTATGATAAATAAAGAAAATGTCTCCCAGGATAAGAGGTCTAGAGATACAAATAGACAACCTCGACGAACAAAGACTCAAGGAGAGGTGGAGGATTGCAACAACCGATGCGACCAAACGTGGCATTGCAATATTAACAGTTAACACGAAGTTTCGCCAAAAAGAATTAGATAAACTTACAAAAGAACGTGATGGTATGACTGATGAAGCGGATGCTCTGGGTTTTTACATAGAGGGGTTAAAGCGAATTCGAGCAGCTAGAGAAACTGCACAAACGACTGGCAAAGGGATGCAACAAAAAAGAAATTCCTACAAAGTCGACAAAGATGGCCACTATGGAGTGTTACAAATTGATTTGCCCAAGCTTGTCGGTCATCACAAACTGATTGCCAAACTAGAAGAAGCAGTTGTGCTAGATCTAAAAGTAGATGATGATTTTATAGACTTGATAACAAAGCGTTACAATAATAAAAAAACTTATTCAAAACTGTCTCAGAATGCTTTTAAGGAACTAACAAAATTATCTGGTTTACCAATTCACAAAGGTTCTTCAAAGTTCAAAAAGATTTTAGGAGGTTGTGTTGAATATTACAATAGTCCTGATGATTTGATGGATGATCTAGAGTTAGTATGTGGGAGTATCGAATCAGGAAATAATAGTCCACGGCTGATAAATAAAGGTATTAGCATAATCGATGAATTATTAAAAATAGGTGAAATATCACTCAAAGAACATGAGCAACTATTTTCTAAATATTTTGATTAAATTATTGTCTAACTGTAATTATACATGAAAACCAAAGAAGAATTAATTGATAATTTGACACGACTTGTGGCTGCATACAGACGTAGTTATAAATTGTGCGGTATTATAAACACAACATTACAAATTGTTAGTGGAATAATTGGTTGTACTGCTGTATTGGCATTGGTTCCGGAAATTCCTGTTTTCGTGGCTGCAGTTGGTGCAGTTCCTCCAGTAGTTACTGTTTTTGCAAGCAATACAAAAATAGCAGAAAAAAAGACTTTGCTAAAAACACATCATAGGAGTTTCAAACAACTTCTGTCATATGTCCAAACAACCACAGGGCTAGAAAATGATGAGGAGATAAATAGGATTGTCTTTAATAAAATATTAGAGATTCAAAAGAATGATAACTTCACGGAACCTCTGGAAATGTATATCAACGAATCTTGATGGGGATGATCAGTACCAAGCCTAGTTGCACCTGTCATTGCCGTGTTTTGGTTGAATGAATTTTGGCAGAGTTATGACCCCTTAAAGGTTTTAATACACTAACTTTGTACAGACTAGTTCTCCTGTACCTCTGGCTGGATTTCAGTGAAACTTGTCAGGGACAATCAGTACCAAGCCTAGTTGCGTATATCTTCACCATGTTCTGGTTGAACGATATTTGAAAGAGTTATGGCCCCTTATACATAAACTTTTTTTAGAGCCAGTAGAGTGTCCAAAGGCCCTCTTGGGCCTCTTGTTTTACCATCAATATGTAATTACTTATAGCTTACAGTACGTTTTTGTGTTTAAAAGCTAGGAAAATAAAGATTTTTTTACTGAGATTAAATATGTTGTTGTGTTGGAAGTAGTATAAGGTATGTTCCACAAGATCTATGCCTAAATTTTTCCAATGAAAGTGTTACAACTCCAGTCATAAAACCTGCCTTCAATCTGGTCCACATTTATGACGTGCGTATATTGTGTCAATTTGGCACTCTTGTTCATTATCAGGTCACGGTGAATATTGGGTCAATTTGGCATTCTTGTTCATTATCAGGTCACGGTGAATATTGTGTCACTTTGGCACTCTTGTTCATTATCAGGTCACGGTGAATATTGTGTCAATTTGGCATTCTTGTTCATTATCAGGTCACGGTGAATATTGTGTCAATTTGGCACTCTTGTTCATTATCAGATCACGGTGAATATTGTGTCAATTTGGCACTCTTGTTCATTATCAGGTCAACGTGAATATTGTGTCAATTTGGCATTCTTGTTCATTATCAGGTCACGGTGAATATTGTGTCAATTTGGCATTCTTGTTTATTATCAGGTCACGGTGAATATTGTGTCAATTTGGAACTCTTGTTCATTATCAGTTCACGGTTTATATTGTGTCAATATGGCATTCTTGTTCATTATTCGGTCACGGTGAATATTGTGTCAATATGGCATTCTTGTTCATTATCAGGTCACGGTGAATATTGTGTCAATTTGGCGCTCTTGTTCATTATCGGGTCACGGTGTATATTGTGTCAATTTGGCACTCTTGTTCATTATCAGGTCACGGTGAATATTGTGTCAATTTGGCACTCTCGTCATTATCAGGTCACAGTGAATATTGTGTCAATTTGGTACTCCTGTTCATTATCAGGTCACGGCGAATATTGTGTCAATTTGGCACTCTTGTTCATTATCAGGTCACGGCGAATATTGTGTCAATTTAGCACTCTTGTTCATTATCAGGTCACGGTGAATATTGTGACAATTTGGCACTCTTGTTCATTATCAGGTCAGGGCGAACCTATCGACCCTACAATATAAAATCCCCTATCAATCACATTCTGCTTGTAAACGTGTACAAGTGTGGCTACAAGTCTTGAAGAGTTATAGAGTGGACAAGATTGTGTCTAGAGTGGACAAGATTGTGTCTAGAGTGGACAAGGTTGTGTAGAGTGGACAAGGTTGTGTCTAGAGTGGACAAGGTTGTGTCTAGAGTGGACAAGGTTGTGTCTAAGATGGACAGACATACCTAATCAAGTACAGTTTCCGCCCTAACTGGGAGGAGAGTGGGTAGGTTATACATTATTAGCAGATATAGTTTTATGTTTATTAATGTCCAATCATTTGTACAATATATCAAATACAACAAACAGCATACATTTAAAATGTACAGTTATGGTAGGTACAATATGCAGAACACTTTAACATGTACCATTATGGTAGGGACAATATGCAGACCATATTAAAAAAATGTAGTTACGGTAGGTACAATATGCAGAACACTTTAAAATGTACCGTTATGGTTGGGACAATATGCAGACCATATTAAAAAAATGTACAGTTATGGTAGGGACAATATGCGTACACATTTAAAATGTACAATAACAGGTCTGGTAGCCACGTTATAGTTTTTCTGCCACTGCTCTAGTGATATGAGCGAGATGGCACCTGAAACAAAGCAGGGGTCATGATGAAGACCTTTAATGAGCATGAACAAAAAATGAACATGAATTTGTGGCGTTCTACCCCTCTGCAAATGAAAAACACACACAAAAAGTAACACTGTATGTACAATCTAAATATTATAAATGATTTTTAAATAAAATAATTAACAGAAACATCAAATGCCAAACATGAAAACAACGTACAAGACGTATAAATAAAACAATTAGTTGAAATACAATGGCCTGACAAAAAAAAAAAAGAGTATATAAAGTGAAAACATACATCTACTCTTTCGATAGTGTCAAAAACAAGAAGCAATAAAATGTATCAATGACTAGAAAAAAGAGAAATGAAAGAACAACAGCACTAGATTTGAGACCTTGTATCTCAATTATAGAATATATCTACATTTATTTACCAGTACATACTGTTTAAATGGACTTCAGGTAAATTATTTCTTAATAAGTCGGGTAGTAAGTTATTTGCCTTACTTTTTCTCCCATAGAATAATGCATTTATCGTATTAAAATCCTGTTTGTCCCTGTGAATTATAAATGAATCTTTTATCAAATGTAATGGCATGCTTATAAATACCACAAAGACTACCGTATTTTACCTTGTATAGTACGCACTTTTTTGACCACTTTTACGGTTCTCGAAAGGGGGGTGCGTACAATATAAGGAAACAATAAAAATAACTTTTTTTTCTCTTGCAGAAAATCGAAATCTCGGAAGAAAAACCTTGACGACGAACAGACGTCGAGACAGAAAATTGTGAATACCGATAATACACATTTTTTTCGTAAATTACTCGCTTCATATAACTAATATATTGACTTAATTCGAATTAAAAATGAATAAAGTGTATTAAGATGCTTGTTTTTGTGTAAATGTTTGTAAATGTGTGCATGTTTGTTGTAAAACTTCAATAAATTGCGTGAAAAATCGTCCTTCCATTTTGTTGTTTATATCGCGTGACGTAATATCACGTGACTTCCAGCTGTTTAGACATTAGACTGGTACATGGAATATTGTTACAGTTCTATTCTATTCTTATATTTATAGGATTTTATTTAATATTTTATAAAAAATTAATGAAGTTTTTGCTTTATTTTGAAATACATATATTTTAGACGGCGTAGAAAGGCAGAATCACCCTACTTTGAAATGGCAATTATTCAATAATGCTTGTGAAAACATGCTTACCGGTACACATTTGATGATTGATAATTGGGTCAAACAATATCGCACCTCGGCTGCAGTTTTGACACATTATAAACATGGGTAGAATGTGTTATTCTATTTTTATAATCCTTTGAAGTTGCCGCGAGTATCGACTATTTCTGAGGATGCACTTTGACACGCCGTGTGACCTTTACCAGATTTAGCCATGTGGTACAGGTAACTGATCACGCGTTACCCATCTGATTCACTTATGATAAACTCTGGTTCCCGTGAATACACAATGTTAGTATAATCGGCGTAATGGATTACGGTAACCAGGGCTTTTTATGTCATATGAAGCCCTGCGGTAACCAACGACTTTGTTGCGTTTTAGTAGATGTAATTATCGGATTACGGACAATTATCTGCGGCATTATAATTGGCTTTTTGATGAGATGATACAAGATAGGTACTCCCCTGAAGATTGGCAATTAATGATTGAAGTAATTATATTTTCTTTTGTACGCTAATTATCTCGATCGTTTTTTGTTTTTTTTTATTTATTGTTTTTTTTTCGTTGAATGGTTCATCTAGGAAAACTACTGTCAACACAAATAAATAAACACACCCACACCCCTCCCACTAGTTTATTTTACCACTATTACTACAATACATCACAGTCTGAATATGCGTTAAATACAAATGAAAATGAAAAGCTTCTTCTGTTCATGTTTCTTAACAAATGACTTCACCTTTATCTGAAATAGAAAGCATAATATTTTGATGCGTACTATACACGGAAACAACTTTTTTACCCCAGTTTTGACCTCCGAGAGGGGGGTGCGTACTATACACGGGTGCGTACTATACAAGGTAAAATACGGTAAAGTAATGTTAATAACTACTCATCAAAAAAGAGCCAGTTTGACTTTTGAAAATCTGACTTTAAATTTAAACTGTGATTATTTAAATACAATTGCAAATGACAAAATTCTTAACAATTGCAAATGACAAAATTCTTAAGAGTTTTTGTAGACAATAACTTGACTTGGTCAATCCACATAGATAAAATATACAAAAAAATTACATCAAATATATGGCTTCTATCTAGAATCAAAGAATATTTATCTACCGAGCACAGAACTCAGTTTTACAAAACATACATTCAACCCCACATAGACTATTGTAATACAATTTGGGGAGGCACATCTCAAATGAATCTTAATAGAATTTTTCGTCTTCAAAAACGCGCATGTAAAATAATAATAGACTATAATGTGGTGGATGTATTAGAAACCATGCAAAAATTGAAAATATTAAGTCTTTTAAAGATTATATCTAAGAAAAGCAAAGTTTATGTATAAAAGTCTCCAAATCAGAAACACCTCAATATGTTAATGAAATGTTTAAACACAGAATGGCAAATGATAATGTGCCAGTGCTAAGATCAACATCAGCATATACTTTTATTCCACCAAGGCCAAACAAAGAAATTTACAAACAAAGTGTTGCATATTCAGGACCTATTATATGGAACAGCTTACCAGATAAGTTAAAAACTCTGAATACTATTGATGCATTTCATTCGAATTTCATAAAATGGATGGAAGGAACCTAATGTTCGAATCAAATACTTATACATTTTAATACACCATTTTTAAGTAAAGCAGACAGGGCTTGTGAAATAATTTTGTTGTATATATTTAAATAGTAATTTTCACCATTTGTTCATATGTATTTATGTGTTAATCAAATTCCATTTTCCTTTTTTGCTGTTATTAATTATGCTTGCTTCTTTCTTTTTTTCCCCATAGCTTCATTGTATTTATTCATCTAAGAGCTTGTTTCTTTTGCACAATTTAGGGTAAACGAGAGTATGTGTTTAAAGTGTATGCAACGTTTAGTTTGAATGCAAACATTTAATATTTAAAAACAATATTGCCTTTATTGATTACTGCTTTATTTGATTTGTTCTGTCATTTGTCACTTGTAAATTTGTATATAATAGAGGGCCTCATGGAAGATTAGTTTATAACTAAATGTGTCACCCTCAGTAAATAAAGACTATTATTATTATTATTATTATTGCAATTCTATAAAAATGCAATAAAACTAACTCCTTGATATTATTTTTAAACGAAAAATAAAAATGCTGTTTCTGATTACTTTTTGCATCAAAGGGCAAGTTATGTTTCGCACCAAATTCGGCCCAAGTACAATGAAGGCAAAATATTTTTTGTTGAATTGAATTGAACTGAATTGGGTTTTAAGGTGCACCAACACATGAAAGGTTATATGGCACCTAACAGGCATGAACATGCCAGGCTCATCCTCCATATACATCGAGATAAAATATGGAGAATGGGCTCAGGACCTTCTCACCCTGAACTGCAGAGTTGCTGCAAATTCTATTGTAGACACTCCCATTTACGCTGGAGCCACGTTTATTGTTTGTCTACCAATGCTCTTAGTGATGTGAGCGAGATGGCATCTGAAACAATGCAGGGGTCATGATGAAGACCTTTAATGAGCATGAACAAAAAATGACAAAATGAATATGAATGGGGGAGGTCCTACACCTCTGCAAGTGACGTTGTGTTTGCAGTGGTTGTATTCTACCCCGGCAACCACGATTTGAGGTTTCAAACTGTGATGTATAATCATGAAATTGAAGTTAGGAACATTTAAATTGTGTGCGTGTAAATGACATCATTGTGAAGACTCGAAGCTTGGTGCTTAGCTGCGTTCTGAAGGATAATGTCAACAATCTTAGCTTCTTTGTCTGAATAAGCAGTGAACTCTAATTAGTCCGAATAAGCAGTGAACTCTAATAAAAAGGACTGTTTATTTGAATGGTGTTTTATGTAATTTTTAGCACATTTTAGGCCATATATGACAGTCCATTTGTATTGGTAGAGGCAGACCACCCCATTTTTCCTGGGTAGAACCTGTATATCTTCCACCAGTAGAGCTCCCAGTGGGATGCGAAGATAGTTTTAGACTCGGCATATTTTACTATCCTGGCCACGGCTGTGCTTACTTAGAACGCTGCGCATTAATTCCAACAAGCTTTATTACTGAGATTTCTAAAAACTTTGAAACAAGTGAAAATTGAATTGAATTGAATTTGGGTTTTAAGGCGTACCAAGACATGAAAGGTTATATGGCGCCTAACAGTAATGAACATGCCAGGCTCATCCTCCATGTACATCAAGATAAAATATGGAGAACAGGCCTAGAACCTTCTCACCCTGAACTGCAAAGTGAAAGTTGATCAAAATCCAAATGTGTACATTTTAATCTGTATCAAATTGTTAACTGGGAACTAGCAATTCAGAAATCTGAACCAAACTGTACACTGTAATCCAGTTTTTAAGAAATCCGAACCAAACTGTACACTGTAATCCAGTTTTTAAGAAATCCAGTTTTTAAGAAATCCGAACCAAACTGTACACTGTAATCCAGTTTTTAAGAAATCCGAACCAAACTGTATATTTTGAAATATTAATTTAGACATTTGTAACAAATTCTACATTTTTAATCTAGCGATTTGAAACATGTACCAAACTGGGCATTTTGATCTGTACTAAGTCATACAGTTTTATTTCAGAAAATCAGTCTTAATAGATGCTTAGGCATGAACTAGAAGTGTGTTCCACGGAACACTTGTGTCGTCTGCCAAGTGCTTAATTTTTCAAGCATAGGTTGCAGGTTAAAGTTTTTTTAAAAGGGGCATAATTCATACAAAATTGAAGTCAGAGTTGTTGGACATGTGTAACAACATTCCTTATGTTGAGATGAAGACGTGTGTGAAGTTTCATGAACATAGATCATATACTTTTCAATTTATGGCCAAGGTTAGGTTGCAGGTTAAAGTGTGATGGCCGGAGAATGACGGAAGACGGACAAAGTGATCCCTAAGTGTCTGCCATGTTAGGCAGGTAACACAACAAGAGGTCAATGACCTTGAAGCTCTACTGATTGATTTTGATTTCAGGAAGTAGTCGCTATAGACTTGTTTTTTGAAAATCTATTTTTAACCGTGGCGGCCATCATGAAATTCCGGCCGACCTGAAATTTTGCTAGGATCAATTAAACATTAAGAGCAACATTCCTGTGAAGTTTCATGAAAATCCGTCAAGTAGTTTCAGAGGAGTAGTCGCTACAAGTTTTCATTATATAACTCTATGTAAACAAAGATGGCCGCTGGTAGCCATGTTTAACGTCAAATCAAAACGATTTTCGACAAGGACCAACATGTCATACTGATCATTTTAGAAAAAGTCCCATATCAATATCTCTTATAGTTTTGAAGAAGTAGTCGCTACAAACTTATTTATTTTAAATCTATTGTTAGCTGTGGCAGCCATCTTGAATTTCCGGCCGACCTGAAATTTTTCTAGGATCAACTAGACATCAAGAGCAACATTCCTGTGAAGTTTCATGAACATCCGTCAAGTAGTTTCAGAGGAGTAGTCGCTACAAGTTTTTACTATATAACTCTATGTAAACAAAGATGGCCACTGGCAGCCATGTTTAACGTTGAATCAAAACGATTTTTGACAAGGATCAACATCATGTCATGCTGATCATTTTAGAAAAAGTCCCATATCAATATCACTTATAGTTTTCAAGAAGTAGTCGCTACAAACTTGTATTTTAAAACTCTATTTTTAGCTTTGGCGGCCATCTTGGATTTCACATCAACATGAATTTTTGCTAGGATCAACTAGACCTTATGGGCAACATTTCTGTAAAGTTTCATGAATATCCATCCAGTCATTTCAGAGGAGTTGTCGCTACAAATAAAAGTTTACGGACAGACGGACAGACAGACAGACAGACGGACGCCGCACCACGGCATAAGCTCTGCTGATCTCTGATCAGTAGAGCTAAAAACAAAATGACCAGTTTTTTGCATATAATATTTAGGCGCCATGTTTGATATTCCAGAAAGAGTCATTTCCAGAAAGAATCAATAAAAAGTCACACCACAAGATAGTACATTTAAACAAAATGAAAAACAGGATATGTGTAAAAATATAAATGAAATATTTTATAAATTCCAATGAAATAAAGAACTTGTTTATAAATACATGATTTATGTAAACGTGTAATAAAACCATGATGTACACATCAGAATACACTGGAGTATTAACAATGTAAATGAGAACCGTATCAGTGTGTTCAAACTATTGCTGTTCCGTTTAATCGATTTGAAACAGTCTATTAAATCATTTTAGAATTATTTTATTTTTAGAATTTTGTGATTCTTGGTTTTCAAGACACTCATTATTCAATGATTGATACAAATCAGTGTTTCACAGCAATTAAAAGGCTCATTCAGTTCTGAGAACACACTGAGTTGCATCAAAATAGCATGATGTGATGTCATAATACCAGGGTGACCGTGTGATGTCATAATACCAGAAAGTGATGTCATGATAGAAACAACCAAATGAAAATATGAATGAAGCATTCTGATTGGTTCAGTGATAAAAATTGGACCATTGAAACAGTTAATTTAAAGCTCATTACATTCTCAGAACACACAGGCTTTACTAGACATTGAGTAATGAGGTTCTTGAAACCCAGAAACACAAAATTCTAATAAAGTAATTCTAAAATGATTTAATAGACTGTTTTGATTGAGCGTTGGTCAGTTAAGCCTTTTTTCTGATCAATCGATTACAATTTTTCGATGATCGAGTTTACTCCGTTTTGCAAAATTTTGACTCATTTTATTTCTTGTACTAAGATGTACAAGAGAATGAAGTAAGATTTAGTTTTGCAACAAGTAATCATATGTCTCCAAAGGGGTATCACAATTTATACTTAAAACAAATGCTTGGTCGGTTTCATTCAATTGCTTAATGACCAGAACATACCTGAAATGTTTCTTCTTCATTCTAGTCTGAAAAAGGCTTACACTTGTGTCTTATATGGAAGCCATGTTTAATTGATTAATGATCGATCATCAGTTGGTTCCAAACCCTAGTTCCTACACATTGGGTCAATTTAATTGCATGGAATATCGTACAATACATTAAGATGGACCTATTTATCATATTTGAAATCTTAATCTATAACAAGAGGTCAATGACCTTGAAGCTCTACTGATAGATTTTGATAGCTAGGTGATCAGCATTCCTGTGAAGTTTCATAAAAAAATGTCAAGTAGTTTCAGAGGAGTAGTCGCTACAAGTTGAAGTTTTTACTATATAACTCTAGGTAAACAAAGATGGCCACTGGCAGCCATGTTTAATGTCGAATCAAAGTCATTTTCGACAAGGATCAACATCTTGTCATTCTGATCATTTCAGAAAAAGTCCCATATCAGTATCACTTACAGTTTTCAAGAAGTAGTCGCTACAAACTTTTTTTAAAAAATCTGTTTTTAGCCATGGCGGCCATCTTGAATTTCCGGCCGACCTAAAAAAATTCTGGGATCAATTAGACATCAAGAGCAACATTCCTGTGAAGTTTCATAAAAATGTGTCAAGTAGTTTCAGAGAAGTAGTCGCTACAAGTTGTTACTATATAAATCTATGTAAACAAAGATGGCCGCTAGCAGCCATGTTTAAAGTTGCATCGAAATAAATTTCGACAAGGATCAACATCATGTCATGCTGATCATTTTAGAAAATGTCCCATATCAATATCACTTACAGTTTTCAAGAAGTAGTCGCTACAAATGTATTTATTTTAAATCTATTTTTAATCGTGGCGGCCATTTTGAATTTCCGGCCAGCCTGAAATTTTGCTAGGATCAACAAGACATCAAGAGAAACATTCCTGTGAAGTTTCATGAACATCCGTCAAGTAGTTTCAGAGGAGTAGTCGCTACAAGTTTTTACTATATAACTCTATGTAAGCAAAGATGGCCGCTGCAGCCATGTTTAACGTCGAATCAAAACGATTTTTGATAACGACCAACATCATGTCATGCTGATCATTTTAGAAAAAGTCCCATATCAATATCACTTCTAGTTTTCAAGAAGTAGTCGCTACAAACTTATTTTTTAAAAATCTATTTTTAGCTGTGGCGGCCATCTTGAATTTCTGGCCGATCTGAAATTTTGCTAGGATCAATTACACATCAAGAGCAACATTCCTGTAAAGTTTCATGAAAATCCGTCAAGTAGTTTCAGAGGAGTAGTCGCTACAAGTTTTTACTATATAACTCTATGTAAACAAAGATGGCCGCTGGCAGCCATGTTTAACGTCGAATCAAAACGATTTTTGACAACGACCAACATCATGTCATGCTGATCATTTTAGAAAAAGTCCCATATCAATATCACTTATAGTTTTCAAGAAGTAGTCGCTACAAACTTGTATTTTAAAAATCTATTTTTAGCTTTGGCAGCCATCTTGGATTTCACATCAACATGAATTTTTGCTAGGATCAACTAGACTTCATGGGCAACATTTCTGTAAAGTTTCATGAATATCCATCCAGTAGTTTCAGAGGAGTAGTCGCTATTTGTTTACGGACAGACGGACGGACAGACGGACGGACAGACGGACGCCGCACCACGGCATAAGCTCTGCTGATCTCTGATCAGAAGAGCTAAAAATGCTTGAAAGTAACTTTAAAATCATATTATTTACCGTGTGAGCGCTCCACATACACACCTGATGTCATTTAAACATCATGATTTTTCTTAAGGCAATTCCAGAATTAACTGTATGTGGGGATGGGTGGAAGGCATCCGATATCTTTTTAGCTGGGCAATGTTCGTTTTTTGTTAAGTCATGCATGGTGGGGGGTTAGCTTTAATTTTGTTATATAGGTGGTACAATCTATAGTCCCGTCATGTGCTTATTTGAGCAAGGACAATCTAACAATAAAGTTTGAACACAGTGGGTGCAATCCTCCATAAATATGGAGATTTTTTTTTAAATTGTTAAAGATTTTGAAAAGTGGCATAACTCTGCATGGGATAATTGATAAGGAACTGTATGAATTTTCATGACCATAGGTCAATCTTTTGCCAAGTTACGAGCTGGGTTAGGTTGCAGGTAGTTTTATGAAAAGGGGCATAACTCTGCTGAAATGAAAGTCAGAGTTATTAGACATGTCCAACGGCAGTGAATAATTGATAAAGAACTGTATACAGTTTTATGACCAAAGGTCATTAATTTGCCAAGTTATTGCCAGGTTAGGTTGCAGGTTCAAGTTTTAGGAAATGGGGCATAACTCTGCCAAATTATTATTTGATGGGTGGTGTTTTGAAAAGGTGCATCCCATCCCTCCCCACTACATTTAATGGAATTGCCCTTACAAAATGGAGCTGACTAACAATGAAGTGAAACTTTCAATTTGTATGGATGTTATGTGATAAACAGAATCTTACATTAATTAATTTGTGACTGTGTGTGAATTTTACAAAAACATTGGATAAAAAGATGTACTTCAATGGCATAGCCACTATCATATAACTGTATCCAACTTGTTTATATATTAGACCATCCTTAAAAATATATTTGTTTGCTATTTCCCGACCCAGGATTTTATAAGTAGGTGATTTTTTTGTTTGCCAAAGACAGTAAAAAAACATAAGAAATTAAAGAAAAATATACTAAAAACAGTAAAAAAAAAAATTGTTAAAGAATTGCTATAAAAAGTTTTTGGTAGGGCCCTTTTTGGTGGGTGGGTATAGAAACAGCAAACCAACAATTTTTTATGGTCGGCTTTAGTCAATTCTACACAGTCACTCATGTAAACAGTCTCTCATGTAAGTTAGAGCAAATCTATAAGGCGTGTGATTTTTTCCCAAAAAAAATTCAAATGAAGCATGGATGCTTTTCAGAACGTCAGATCGTCGTTAAAATTCTCCAACACAGCTGTGTTAATTGACCCAGAATCCATCTGGTCGCCCATGGCAATCTCATGTGTACTGAAATATATGAAGAGGAATAACAATTTACATCATCTGCGTAAAACAAGGAATGTCACCAAGACAAATGCCCCCGAAATTCATTTGCCCCTTGATCTTCAAATGTGATCTTGACCTTTGAGGTAAGGACATAATTTTAAGGTATGACGCACCTTCTCAAACATTTGTTTGAAGTTTCATCAAATTATTTACACTCCTTTCAGAGTTTTGGGTGAGACATGATTGTTTCGAACGGACAAAAAACTCGGAAGCACTTAACAGACGCACAGTGTACAATATGCTACCCTTCGGGGGCACAAAAAAGAAGTAATAGCCCGGACACATGTTGTTGGGATCTACTGACAGACATCAAGCAAACCTACTATAATATTTTATAAAAATAATTCTTACTTGAAATTGAAATCGCCACCCGAATTCATTATCATATCACTTGGTGTGTTGTCCATTTCTATCCCAGGGTGGGCAGGGCTTTGAAAATTACATCTATCCACCATATCTTGCAGAGTGGCTTCAGGTTGACCTAACACACACAAAACCAGTTTCATCTTCTCCTCATTTATAACATATCCATTTTGCGACAGCTGTGCCATCATCATGTTAAATAGATCTTGAGGACTGGTCACTGTCTGTTCTTCTGCTATTTGATTGGCTAGCTGACTCTCAGCAAGTTGTTGTTGTAGTTGCATGTTGTTACTCTGTTGATCTGGGTTTGGGTATTGTGAACAGATATTTGCTTGCAAATATGGGAGAGCTTCTTCGCTGTATATTTCAACCACATCTGCTGGACTCGGTGAATGCTGCCCCCGGGGAAGACTGACACATGGCATCACAGAAGGTGCAGACACAAATGTGGCAGACGGGGCTGAGGAGACAAGAACTGTCTGACCAGAGACTGTTGAAGAGCTGATATGCAAGCTGTCAATGTTTTGGTCTGATAAAAATGTCGGTATTTGTGACACAGTCTGCATGTTCTCCATCTGTATGTTTCCAGGCATACAGGACATCTGAGCAGACGAATTTTCAGACCCAACACTAAACTGCATATGGTGCAACTGATCTGCAGAAATTGTAGCTAGCTTGTTGCTGTTTCTGTTCAGCACAGCATACCTTGTCATGGGAACATCTGTCAACATCTGTTGGGGCTCGTTTTGCAGATTAGGCGATAGCGGAGAATAAACGTGGCTTGATTGGGGTGAAGAAATGTTTGACACGGCATCAGACAGGTAACTGGGGCTGTCCTTTATCGCAACGTTGGACACCTCTGAGGATTTCGAAGAGAGAATGGTTGTAAGCTGAGGATGGGTTTCAACTAAACTGGTCCTAGCTTTCTTTCTGCCTCCCACTGAAAAATCAAATTGAACTGAATTGATGTTTTAAGGCGCACCAACACATGAAAGGTTATATGGCGCCTAACAGGAAACATGCCAGGCTCATCCTCTACGTACATCGAGATAAAATATGGAGAATGGGCCTAGAACCGTCTCACCCTGAAATGCAGAGTTGCTGCAAATTCTATTGTAGACACTCCATTTACGCTGGAGCCACATTATTGTTTTTCTGCCACTGCTCTAGTGATATGAGGGAGATGGCACCTGAAACAATGCAGGGGTCATGATGAAGACCCACTGAAAATTAATATACAAAATCTGTTATCACCATTTTATAGTGCACACTAAGGTAAATTTTGTTGAACAAATGGAAGGTCTAAGCATGCTTTATGATCAATATCCAGATTATTGTAAATATTAATGACTGCCTACAGCAAAACAAGACACCCAAGTGGTCATGATTGAAGCTCTACAGGGTCTGGTAATCTAGTGTCTGGATTGAGCACCTATCAATGTGGTGTGTGTGTGGGGTTGGGGTGCGAGGTGGCAGTGGGCAATATCGGGATATTCGATATTGAATATATTGGTAGACCCTAGGGAATAAGACATAAATGTTGCTTCTAGGGACGGCAATTAGTACATTTATATGAGCCCCACCACCCACCCCACACAAACACACACCCTGAAGTGACCTAAGTGCAAAAATTGAATGTAAAAAAAATAAAAAAATCTGCCCTTCGCTTGGATTGTCTACACGTTGAGCCCCATTATGAAGAAGTCCAGATTTTCTACTTGACCAACACCAATGTCAATCTTAAGTGATATTTGTTCCATACATACTTAATATTTAAATAATGTAATAAACAGTGGGGAATGCATGTCATAAAAGATACCAGGGGTCACCTGTATTTTGTCGAAATAGGTCACAGTGACCCAAAATTCTGTGAATGATGTTAGATGCATAAAAGAAACATTCTAATGAAGTTTGGTGAAAATCCTGCAAGAAAGAAGCAAGATACACATGTCGTAACTGAGACCGGACGTGACCTATATTTCGTCAAAAGTGTCACAGCAAGCCGAAATTCTGCACATTATGTAAAATGCATATAAGGAACATTCTGGTGAAGTTTGGTGAAAATCCTGCAAGAAAGAAGCAAGGTACGCATGTCATATTGGAAACCGGATGCAACCGACATTTCTTCAAGAGGTCACAGCAACCCCAAATTCTGTACGTGATGTTGGATTCAGATGATGAACATTCTGGTGGAGTTTGGTGAAACGCCTCAAGTAACGAAGAAGATATTAAGAAATGAAAATCAGACTCATAAACCAACGGACAAACTAATGAACGAACAAACAAACAAACTGATACACATACACCTCGACGACATTGTGATCGCCAAGTTGAGATCCATAAACGAGCTCAACATTAAAACTATAATTAAAGTTTAAAAATTGTAGTGCATACAGTTTCTGAGAAAGGGACCAAAATGTTAAACTTTAAGGTAAAACTTATTATTGTTATCTGCCCTTTGCTTGGAGGTTGAAGGTCACATTCGCATTTCCTATGACACGTTACAGAGGTACTTCCCAAGATACAGTTATAACCAAAGTTCAAAAGGTCTAGTGCATACAGTTTGTGAGAAAGAACATCCCTGTATACAAGAGGTATGGAAGAAGGGAGGCATCTGATGGACGGATGGACAGACAGAGAAACAAGCACAGACATACAATGTTACTCACCAGGGGCTGCAACAGGAATCTCAGGAGGAGCAGAAGAACAACCAGCTTGTGAAGCCGGTGATGTTGGATATCCAGAATCCACCGACGGCGACCGATGTTTACCTGTAGCTACAGTCAGGCGACTGAAAATGTATGAAAACTTTATCAGAATAACCAGAATCTGATGGGTTTTTTGCAAATATTACAAAACAAATTCTTCTTTTGAAGATGACTGTGTCATGTTTCATGTTTTAATATTAATCCTTCTGTACATCACTGTTTTGCAAGTTATAAATATTACTGACACATGATAGTAAGCGATGAACCAAATGACTGGCCTTTGGCCTGTAGAGCTAAACATTGTTAAGACATACTGATAGAAAAGGATGAAGCTGAGGTGCTTAACCTGCCATGAATGTATAATGGACTGTCCTTTCTTTGAATTTGGACCAGTCATTTATGTTACAAAGGGGTGTTTTGGTTAAATGACTGATGAGTAGCCAGACGGTGTAAACCCTAAATCTGGGTTTACACTGGCTGCAAAGGCAAAGGCAGGCTAAGAGTTAATAAAAGGTTTGAACATACCACATTGCTTGCTCTATATCCACAATGAAGGCATCACACACACCCGTGTACCCCTCCACAATGGCACCTAAATACAGAACAATTATAAGAGTACAGAAATACAGAAAAATTATAAGAGTATATACAGAACAATTATAAGAGTATATACAGAACAATTATAAGAGTATATACAGAACAATTATAAGAGTATATACAGAACAATTATAAAAGTATACACAGAACAAGTATAAGAGTATATACAGAACAATTATAAGAGTATATACAGAACAATTATAAGAGTATATACAGAACAATTATAAGAGTATATACAGAACAATTATAAGAGTTTATACAGAACAATTATAAGAGTATACACAGAACAAGTATAAGAGTATATACAGAACAATTATAAGAGTATATACAGAACAAGTATAAGAGTATACACAGAACAAGTATAAGAGTATATACAGAACAATTATAAGAGTATATACAGAACAATTATAAGAGTATACACAGAACAAGTATAAGAGTATATACAGAACAATTATCAGAGTATATACAGAACAATTATCAGAGTATATACAGAACAAGTATAAGAGTATATACAGAACAATTATAAGAGTATATACAGAACAAGTATGAAAGTATATACAGAACAATTATAAGAGTATATACAGAACAATTATAAGATGAGATTAATATAGAACAATTATGAGAGAACTTACACATATACGGAGTACATATAAATCACATTTTTAATTTTGCAATTATTTTCAGTCCACCTTTTTTTTCAAATCAAGATTGTATTTTATATTAGTCCCAAAGGTTAACATACGGCGATAAACAGCTGCATGAGATCTACTCTACTTCTTTCATTTAACATCTCTAGAAATTCAAAATATACCAAGTGTGGCAGTGTGTAGAACATTTATAAAATGACTGAATACAGAACAATTATTCATAAATACAGAACGAGTACATTAAGGGGGAAACGATACAGAGAAATTGTAAGAGGACATGAATACATAACAAGTACATTAAGAAGGATACGATACAGAAAAATTGTAAGAGGACATCAATACATAACAAGTACATTAAGAGGGACACGATACAGAAAAATTGTAAGAGGACATGAATACATAACAAGTACATTAAGAGGGATACGATACAGAAAAATTGTAAGAGTACATGAATACATAACAAGTACATTAAGAGGGATACGATACAGAAAAATTGTAAGAGGACATGAATACATAACAAGTACATTAAGAGGGATACGATACAGAAAAATTGTAAGAGGACATGAATACATAACAAGTACATTAAGAGGGATACGATACAGAAAAATTGTAAGAGGACATGAATACATAACAAGTACATTAAGAGGGATACGATACAGAAAAATTGTAAGAGGACATGAATACATAACAAGTACATTAAGAGGGATACGATACAGAAAAATTGTAAGAGGACATGAATACATAACAAGTACATTAAGAGGGATACGATACAGAAAAATTGTAAGAGGACATCAATACATAACAAGTACATTAAGAGGGATACGATACAGAAAAATTGTAAGAGGACATAAATACATAACAAGTATATTAAGAGGGAAACAATATAGAAAAATTGTAAGAGGACATATTTATAGAACACATAAAAGAACATACATAATAACAACAATTTTAAAAGGATATTCTAAATGAGCACATCAAACAATTATGGGATTGTGGGATATTCTAACTTGCCATTTATGCATGGTTTTCCTTAATAGCCTGTAGGCAGGTGATTGACCCTCCTACTTTGGCTAGCTGACCGGCTACTGTTAGCAGTCCCCGATACAACAAAGGGAACAACTATAAACCACCTGCCTACTTTTAACTTTCCCTGTTACTAAAAAACAAAGGGAAAGCTACGTAAAATTGTTTGGCATATTTTAACTTGTTATCTACGTGAAGGATTTTGGGTTACTCTTAAACTGAATGTAATTGAATGTTGTTTAACGGCTCATCAACACAGTATAGGTTATTTAGAGCCGCCCCAGAGAGAGGGGAAGGATACATAGGAATCCGGGAACCTGCCCTACTCTTATTATCGAATAGATTCCTATGGTTCTTTAACGTGCTCGGAGGATAGACCGATACACGGGACCGCCCGGTTTACGTCCCCATCCGACGGAAAAGGCTAAGGGCCCAAGAACACACCGACGGAACTCAGTGGCACCACGGAAGACTGAACCTGGGGCCTCCGGTTACAAATCTGAATGTGATCTACGTAACGAATTTTGGGCTATTCCAACTTGTCACAAAGTTAAGGTATTTTGGGCTATTCCAACTTGTCACATAGTGGGCTATTCCAACTTGTCACATAGTGAAGGTATTTTGGGCTATTCCAACTTGTCACATAGTTAAGGTATTTTGGACTATTCCAACTTGTCACATAGTTAAGGTATTTTGGGATATTCCAACTTGTCATATAGTTATGTAATTTTGGGCTATTCCAACTTGTCACATAGTTAAGGTATTTTGGGATATTCCAACTTGTCACAGAAGTAAAGGTTTTTGGGATATCCATCTATGTAAAGAATTTTGGGATATTCTAAGAAGTATTATTCTTGCATACCAAATAAGGCTATCCATGTTTTACATGGGGATGGAAAGTCTTATCTTTATGGGTAAAGATAAAAGTCACGCGCGCACCAATATCCGGTACTCGAGAAATAATATTCAATAGAACTGAACTGAATTGGGTTTTAAGGCGCACCAACACATGAAAGGTTATATGGCATGAACATGACAGGCTCATCCTTCATGTACATCCGAGATAAAATATGGAAAATAGACCTAGAACCTTCTCACCCTGAACTGCAGAGTTGCTGCAAATTCTATCGTAGAAACTGCATTTATGCTGGAGCCATGTTTATTGTTTTTCTGCCACAGTGACTGCTCTTTTGATGTGAGCGAGATGGCACCTGAAACAATGCAGGGATCATGATGAAGACCTTTAATGAACATGAACAAAAAATGATAAAATGAACATGAATTTGGGGGGATTCTACCCTTCTGCCTATCCCTCCAAAGGAATCGGCAGTGGCCCAATTCTTTGCCCCGTGACCAAACGGGGCCCCGGGAACCACACGGGTAATATTCGAATGACCGACGGTAAATTACATTGAATTATATAAAAGTTGTGCCGGGACTGAAGTATGTGTTACCGATGGTATTCGAGAAATAAGTGTTCGATTTATTGAAGTTTGACTGTAATACCACATTTATAAAGTACTTGGTATGAACCAGCCGGGGACTGTATCCACAATCTCCTGCATGCAGGGCGGATACTCTACCATTACACCAAAGCTCGTATTTGACTTGAAGCTAAAACACGAACAATGCTTTTCAGACCCTCACATTTTTTGTGCTGTCTAATGATTGTCAAATATAGCCTGTATTAAGTCACTAACCATGTACTATCTAAATAACTGCGAAATACAAGCTACTCACTTTTCACACAATATTTATCAAACGCCTCTTCTCGGGTCCTGTTGCCTGGATACAACACACGATACACATTCTTCTGTTTCTTGTTCAACGTCTCCTTCAAGATGTTGGCCAGGTTCTTTTCCTTCAGTGTCTTGTGCTCCGCCAACTGTAGGTTATTGATCATCTTCTGCTTTTCACCTGAAATGAAATTAAATAGGGAATATTTGTTGTTTTTTTCAGTGGAAGATGCAACTTTATGTCACTCGTGAACGCCAAATACAGTATTCTCATCTTGGCCTTTCACTGATTTTTTTTTGTCTTTTTATGTTATGCTTCAATCAACAGCTGAACATTTTTTTTGTGTCTATTTCACATTTTTTAATCCCCACTGTTGGTCTCAATTGTATAACCGCTTCACTAAAGATCAGTAGTTAATAACATAAAATAGTTCCGAATTTTTTTCTTCTGTAGAAGTATTTCTCGTTAAATAAACATCAAAGTTGATGCAAAAATCTATAAAATATACAGTTGTCAAGTTATCTCAGTAAACAAACAATTATCAGCAAAGACTTAAAGAATAACAACTTTGTGAAGGGAGTTAATCACTACAGAAAAAGTTAGTTCCGAAAAGAGTGAAAATTATTTATTATAATTTCCCTGTTTGTCACAGTGAGATGATCAATTTTATTTTACTGAGAAATTATCTAACTCACTAGAAAGCATAAAATAAACGGAGTTTATTGTCATATTTACACTTCATATCAGGTTATTTTGGTACAACAACCTTAGAGAGGGACACAAGATGAAGGATGAACAGTGTTCCAGATAAGTCGCATATTTGCATAATTACGCATATTTTTTCACAAAAAGCGCATTAAAAATAAAATTAATGCAAACAAATACGCATTAAAAAATCGCTGATAAATACTGAGAACCAAATTCCTGCACACAATTTTTCAATAGCTAAAAAAAATCGAGTGCACCAAGTCATACTCAGTAGATGTTGAAGTTTGAGGTACTGAATGACAATCAAGTGTCTCCAGCAATTACTAGTAGATGCTTGCAAGGAAAAGAAAGGCCTTTTTGTTCGCTGTTGGACACAAATTATTGCCATTTAAAAAAGACAGACAGCAATGTTGAACTTATATAGAAAGGGAAGAGGAAATAACATTTTTTGATAGAAATGACTGAATAAAAATTTACGTTAATGCTTTGTCCAAAGCTTGTTTTTAAGAATATGCATGTGAAAATGTAAATTTGTAATGATATTTTTTTCATGCATACAACACGCATTGTGCTGAAAGTTTATCTGGAGCTGCTGAAGTTTCCAATCAGACATGCCTATGCGAGGGAGCACTGATGAAGTTCCCAATCAGACATGCCTGTGCGAGGGAGCACTGATGAAGTTCCCAATCAGACATGCCTAAGCGAGGGAGCACTGATGAAGTTCCCAATCAGACATGCCTGTGCGAGGGAGCACTGATGAAGTTCCTAATCAGACATGCCTATGCGAGGGAGCACTGATGAAGTTCCCAATCAGACATGCCTATGCCAGGGAGCACTGATGAAGTTCCCAATCAGACATGCCTATGCGAGGGAGCACTGATGAAGTTCCCAATCAGACATGCCTGTGCGAGGGAGCACTGATGAATTTTCCAATCAGACATGCCTATGCGAGGGAGCACTGATGAAGTTCCCAATCAGACATGTTTGTGCGAGGGAGCACTGATGAAGTTCCCTATCAGACATGCCTGTGCGAGGGAGCACTGATGAAGTTCCCAATCAGACATGCCTGAGCGAGGGAGCACTGATGAAGTTCCCAATCAGACATGCCTATGTGAGGGAGCACTGATGAAGTTCCCAATCAGACACGTCTATGCGAGGGAGCAGGAGCACTAATGAAGTTCCCAATCAGACATGCCTATGCGAGGGAGCAGGAGCACTGATGAAGTTCCCAATCAGACATGCCTTTGCGAGGGAGCAAACTAATGCGAGGCATAGGTTGATCTAGCTTTTCCAATTCCAACTAGAAGGGTGTTCCATGGAACACTTTGCCGTGTGCTTATTTCACCAAGTTCAAACTATAAAGTTGGAAGACACTTGGTGCAATTCTTCATGAATTATGGAGCATTTTTTTTTTTAAAGTGTTAAAAGTTTATGAAAAGGGGCATAAATCTGCCAAAATGAAAGTCATAGTTATTGGACACGTGTGACGACATTCCTTCAGTTAACACGAATATGTGTATGAAGTTTCATGAATATAGGTCAAATACTTTTCAAGTTATGGCCAGTTATGAGCTTGGTTAGGTTGCAGGTTAAAGTATTATGAAAAGGTAATCAACTCTGTTGAAATGAAGTTATTGGTATTTGTGGTATGATGAATACGAGTGTGAAGTTTCATGAACATAGGTCAAATACTTTTCAAGTTATGGCCAGTTATGAGCCAGGGTAGGTTGCAGGTTAAAGTTTTATGAAATGGGGCATAACCCTGTCAAAATGAAAGTCATCAGAGTTATTGGTCATGGGTTACAATATTCTGTGTGGTAAGATGAATATGTGTTTGAAGTTTCATGAACACAGGTCAAATACTTCTTATTAAAGTGATTGCTAGTTATGAGCCTGGTTAGTCTGCAGGTTAGTTTTATGAAAGGGGGCATAACTCTGTCAAAATGACAGTCAAGTTATTGGACATGTATAACAGCATTCCTTAGGTTAAGGTGAAGACGTGTGTGAAGTTTCATGAACATGTCAAATACTTTTCAAGTTATGGCCAAGGTTAGGTTGCAGGTTGAAGTGTGATCGACGACGACAGATGACGACAACAGACAAAGTGATCCCTAAGTGTCTGCCATGCTACACAGGCGACACAACAAACCATGCCGAATAATTACAAAGACCCCAATGTAAAACACACCATGTTCATCTTCTTTAATCGTCATTATGGTGCTGGTGATCAGCCCAAACACACTCTTGATGCCTTGGCTGTCCACGATGTTTTGGTCTGAGAAGCGCAGAATAAACATGCCCGTCTTCCACGACCTACATTCCTTCAATTTTCTCTCAGCATCCTCCTTGCTCAGGAATCCTTCAATCAGACTGGAACAGATAAAAATGATATAGAAATAACATTCTATTATCATAATATTGAAACTAAAACTATCCCTGGATGTGATGAATACTCCCGCTTTGAAAACGTTCGAAGTGAAATCCATATGAAGTTTATTATACAATAGTACAGTGGAAAATTCTAAGTCCAACAAGGGGCCATAATTCTGTTATAAATCAGGCAGTCAACAATGGGTGATGTTGAGGGACATAGGCCATCAGTTGTTAAGTGTATACATTTTTTGGAAACAATCTATTCAAAACCGTTTGAGGAATGGAAGTAATATAAATGTGTTTCACTACTTTGATGGGACATGTTGAAGGGACATGTGCCAGGACAGGATGTTACGGGCTGCATGATTCCTATGTATTGTGACTTTTGGTTTTGGGGGTGTTTAATTTCATACCTGTTATTTGTGTGATATAGATTTTTAGATTGTTTGCAATATTTTCAGCAAATATGGGAATTGAATTGTTTTATATGATAATTCCATTCCATTCATGTCTCGTTTTTTTCAAATTAAACAAAATGTCTTTTGGTTATGTTTTTATCATGCTAAAAAAAGTGTTTTTCCTAAAATGTAAAATAAGTTTTACCCATCTCTCCAGTAATCAAGCAGGTATTTCTCCAGAAGATTGTAGTTGCCTAGGAACCATTTCCAGAAGGAGAAAGAACATAATTCATCTTTGTCTGACCGGTCCATCTTATCCTGAAATAACACGAAATGTTAAGTGCAGTCATTTAACTATATATATTGGGGAAGGCATGGGAGGGGGTTGGTGATCGTGTTTATATTGTTAATTGCTTGAATTAGATATGCGGAAGAAAATACACCTTAACACTTAACTAGATATGTGGACACAAATATCCCCGCTGAAAGCCAATGTACTGGAACAGTGTGATGCGATGCTATGCGCAACCTAGACTTCATACTAAACTTCCTACAAAGTATCACCAAAATCAAGGTCAAGAGGAGCAGTCTGAACAAGAATGTGTGACATACATTCGAAATATGAAGTACATAACAGTGCTCAAGAAATAGGATAGCCCGACGCCCGGGGCTCCTCGAAATCCATTCCGGGCCTGTCTCATTTTGCAGACGAGGAGCCCGTCGGGCCTGTCTAAAAAAAAAAAATCCCCAAAAAAATCAGTTTTACTGGATCTCAAGCTCAAGTTCCTCAAGACAAAACACTCCCATGTGTATTGTGAACTGTGAAAACACTTGCAATAAAGTAATTAAAATGTGTTATACACACATTGAAACAATAAGAAGTTTGAATATTTTGCCTGGCTTCGTGTCGGCAGTTTGTCACAACTTTGAGGTCGACAATTGTTCACATAAAACTCATTATTCTGCTATTAGGGTTGTGTTTTCTTTCCTTTGTGATAAGAAATACCGTTTTTGTCATTAAAAAACACACTAATGCATGAAAAAAATCGTTATTGATGGTATTTCGATTGAATGTTTGTGAAATATTCGGGCCGTAAAAGTGCGGTGTCATAGTAGTTCGGATGGTACATAATTTCGGATATTTTTTATTTTTTTACATAATCAAATAAGAAAAACTGTCCTTTACAAATACATGTTGGTGGAATGAAAAATATATATACTGTATATGTATAAATACAGATATAAAGTATATTTCTATTCATTATTTAAGGTGTAAGGAGTTCCTGGAATCCTACTTTTAAATGAATTCTAGTCTAGGATCCTAATTCTTTACTTGGAGAAAGTGGTGACAAAAAGAAAAACTATAGCCAGAGGAGGCTCTGATAGTCTCATAAAACCTGATTAAAAATTTGGCTCCAAGTTTTGCTCCAGTTTCACCAAGTCGGCTCTGATTATTATCGTTTGGCAAAAGTGCTAGTACTCTCCTTTGCATTGGTTATAAATTACTATGTAATATTCTATTCTAACATATTTTAAATGAAATGGTAAATAAGTCCGCTGACCAGGGAGCATAAAGTGGTAGCAAAAAGAAAAATATATTCAGAGGAGGTTCTGAGCTTGATTAATACATACGTAACAAAATTAATGTGTGCTATAATAGTGAATAAAGACACATTTCCAATAAGAAAAAAATATTGGACCTTTCCATTTTAAATCAGGGCCTGTCCATTTCAAATCAGGGCCTGTCCATTTCAAATCGGGGCCTGTCCATTTTCAGAAGCAACAAGCCCTTGGCCTGTCTCTTAAAATAATTTTCTTTGAGCACTGCATAACAAGTGAGACAAACGTACACGGCCATAACTTCGCCAAAAGTCAATGGATCAAAACAGTGCAATGATTTGCACAACTAGACTTCATAAACTGATACTTCCTGCCAAGTTTTGCCAAAATCTGCTAAACAGTTCAGAAGGAGCAGCCTGGACAAGAAAGTTTGATGTTCATACAAAGGTGTGACACGTAGATGTTAGACCTAGAATAAGCAAAGCTAGACTTAGACATAGAATCATGGCCCTTATGGCAGTATGTACCTAGCATAGGCCATGATTCCTTGTTCTTTAATTATCTGCAGGACAGACTACCAACCTCTGTACACACTTTTCCGGCATCACACAATGTTTCTGAAGGCATCACACAATGCTTGCATAAACGACGACCGTATTTCAATAGAGCAAACCTTAAATACCACAACTGCATGCAGAAGATTTACTAAAGAGAGAAAAGACATGCCGAAATTGTCAGTGCTCGAAGGCCACTGTTAGAGGTCCGACATTTTCATTGTTTATGTTCAAAATAATCTCGTTGTCGTGTGATGTCTCGTCCTCTTTTTGGAAACTTAACCCCGCCATACTCACACACCTGACGTGTTCCTGTTAACATTGTCGATTTTTTGTCAGATGTGCGCGGGTTTAAATTTCCAAATACAGAATACGTGTCAGCGCGATTTTTGTCGAAATGTAAACATTCCAGAAAATGTCTGCTTAAAAAACATGGACAGTAAAACTTGAATGTTCATACCAACGTGACGGATGTGACGGACGGTACAAACATAAAGATGTACGAAAAAGGGAAACCCTATGATATTCTCTTACATACAGACACACACAATTCTCTCCTTTCCTATATTTTTATGCAACGACAAAAAAGTGGTGCAGGACTGATGAAAAAGTACTTACAAAGCAGAAACGTTTCAAGGTCACTGGATAGTCATCTGGAAACTCTAACGAACCAATAAGTCTTCTCTTCAGATGTGTGATGTTGTCCTCGGTCAAAGTCCGCATTGAACACAACTTGGATATTTTCAATTTCAGCATCTGCGCCACTTCACACCAGGGCAGTTCAGTATTTGTTGTTATTGGCATTGAGTACTGAAATGTACACAGGAAGTCCTCAACGCACTACGATCGTCTGCATCCTTTAGAACGCATCTTTATACAGTTATTAAATGGCTCCTGGTGAACAGTTAAATTCATCTGCCCAAGCTGCATGGTAGGATCATGTGATCCTCCAGGCTCGGGCAGTTGTTCATGATCATTCCATGCACTTCTGACAATAGTATTAACCATTTGATCATGTCAGCCATTAAATAACTGTGTAATATGTCAGGGCTATTCCATTAAAACGTACCCAGGACCCCAGGAAGGCAATTTAATCAACATCTACGGGTGAACCTTATTTTCAGAAATTATCTTCTTTCAACTCAATTTTGCATCTATGGGTGGGTGGTCAATTTCAAAAGTGCCTTCCTGGGGTCCCATGTATGTTTAAATGGAATAGCCCTCACCTGTCTGAACTTAGTTTTACTCTTTTTTCTCTTATGTTTACAGGATCAGTTAAAATTCTTTCCAAAGTCAATACCGGTAATCCAACAACTGTTTTTTGCAAGAATGTAAAAAGATCTACGGACATAATACACAAAGGAGGACATTATGTCCCATCTAAAAGATGGACACTTTGATGGTGACTTGGCTCAATTAAGGAATGAATGAACTGGGTTTTTACGTCGCGTCAAAACAAGATACTGGGGTGTAATGGGGCGGCAACCTCAGAGTGAGATGAGATCAAGAATGAAGTTTCCCATCAGACATGCCTCCGCCAGGGAGTAAGCTCACGTCTGGCAGAGGTCTGTAGCTCTAAACAAAGGCCTTACCCACTGACCTACCAAAGCCACTAAGGAAAAACACGTGAACACGTGAACAAATGCATACGACTCCTTGGCTCGCGTATAGACCTCTGGATTATCCTACAATTGTTCCAGAACCTAGGGCGTAGCAGGGAGATAATTGTCTTTAGCACCTGCATTATCAACATTGCTGTTTGTTATATGTATATATAACTAGAACTATCACTGAAGGTGATGAATACCCCCACTTAAATTCAAAGTCAAACAAAGGGCCATAAATCTGCAATAAATACGGCCATCAAGAATGGGCAATGTAGAGGGACATAAGCTCATTAGTTATGTATATATGAAATTTGGGAATAACCCATTCAAAAATGTTTCAGGAATACAAGTAATAAAAATGTGTTACGCCACAGGCCGGTGCGTGACAAAAATGTCACGCGACGCGTCGTTACGGAAGTGATTCGCATATAGCCCCCCACTTGACTTTGTGAAAGCGGGGTATAAATATATTTCAATAGAGTTCAATGCAATACTGTTGTATCTTCCTCTATATTTATATGTAGTTCTGCCATTCTGAGTTGAGCCCTTGAATTATACATAAAGGTAACTTACCACATCTGTACTGAAGCACTGCCACATGACTGACGCCAAAGCACAACAGCCCTGATTGGCTCCTGTAGTCACCACCAGGGGGAGTGACAGTGTCTGAAAAAGAGTTTATTAGTATACAACTCTTTCCTTTCTTACAAATCCACTTTTTCATTCAAGGAAATGACTATTGACCCAAAAAGTAAACGATTGCACAAGACTCGTGCAATAGACCACTTCACGGGGCAACAGTAATTTTCATTGAAATCAGTTGCATCAAATATATATATGCATCAAATATATATGCATCAAATATGAAAAGAAGGGAGTTCTGTTATGGTAAATACTGGTAATTCAAATAAAACATTTATGTTATTAGAGATACTAACAAACTAACAACTAGGGGTGTCGCGATATACCGGTATACCGGTAAATCGCGGTATTCATCCGTGCGATAAAATATCGTGATATTAAAAGTACATACTGGTATTCCGCAATATTCATGAAGTGTGTTGTGTTTTCTTTTATATCCATCGTATTTCCGCGGCTTTTAATCTTTGCACGCTTATTTGAAAGGGAGAAATAAAAAAACTTGTACCACTCCACGAAGCTGCGTCGTCCAGCCATTTAATTTATACGTTATACAGGGTTCTCAATAGACGCGTACACGCGCGTTTTGACGCATGGAAATTCAATTTGACCTAATTCTGACGCAGCTAATTTACCACCTGTGCGTTTTTATGACGCGCGTGTATTTGCTTCCAAGCATCAATCCAGTACACATGTACCTATTTTCGATAGCCCAAACATCACGCGCTGCATAACAGTGATTGACACCTTGCCTGAAGACCTTGATCGCCTCTCGACCAATCAAATTCGCTGCTGTCACAGCTTGTGGCACAGAGGCGAAAATAACCTGTCTGTAAATGGTGTCACTGTGTAATCTAATTGCTGCTATTGTGTTAATAATTTAACGATTATCTTTGAAGTTTATGATGCTTTTTGCAGGTGGAGACTATTATATCTTGATTGGATTAACTGTTTAATTGATTGCTACCGGCTTCTGATTGATTACCGGTTAATTAGACTGAACTGAGATAAAACAAATGCTAGCGCTCAAACATGTGAAAAATATAAAATCGGCAAAAATAAAATTGACTTTATTTGTGTTTGTTGACGTTGTTTTTTATTTGTGTTTGTTGTCTGTTAATTTTGTTTTACGCACGTTTTAAAGAGCAAATAAATATAATTTTAATGAGGATAATTTAAATATTTATAAATCGGCGAAATGTACATAAACAGCGCGTATTTTAACCTGGGTTATCGTTCAGTCAAAACTTACCGGACATTACGCATTGTGATATTTTGTGTTGACGTACTATTTTTGTGCTGTCGAGTAACGGACTTTATTAATTTATGTATGTTCAAAATGTATGTATGTTCAATACACAAATGGCGCAAAGAAATATATTTTCATTTATGTCGTCGCAGTCTACGAAACGGCCTGTGTGTTGGGGATGCACTGTGTGAGGTAGTCATTTATTTCTGACCTCGAAGAAGCCGAAAATAAGAGAGCTAGTGTTATAATAACACCAATAACTTATAATAATTAATAAAATTCCTCACCGTCTGATTGGAGGAAAAATTAGGGCAAACACTAAAGTGTGTCTGTACTGCAGCCGAGGTGCGATCTTGTTTGGCCCAATTACATGATGAATTATCAATCATCGAATGTGTACCTGTAAGCCTGTTTTCACAAGCATTATTGAATAATTGCCATTTCAAAGTAGGGTGATTCTGCCTTTCTACGCCGTCTAAAATATATGTCTTTCAATATAAAGCGAACACTTTTAGAACACTACTTAATGTGACTGTGCGTGTCTAGTACTGTCTACTGTACTATGCAAAATGAGTTTTGTTTTGTTTCTCGTGTTCTTGTTCTAGTCAAAAGCTGTGCATCCTAAAGCATTATAAAATGTTTTAACTGTACTATGTTTTATACTTGTCATGTACATATAAGAAGAAATACAGCTTACAAATGCATGCAGAAGATTAAGGCAATATATCGCGATATATATCGCGATAATTTAAAAAATATTGCAATATATCGCGATATTGGTTTCTGATATCGTGACACCCCTACTAACAACACAGTGATTAACAATTAATGGTCAGAGTCACAAAGTCACAGATCCCTAAGTGTCTGCCATGCTATACAGGTGACACAAGAAAGCAGGGTGCTTTTAAGTCTTGTACAGAATGCTTAACTGTTTATGGACGTAAGTACAGACGTATGCACAGACAGACAGAGAACCCCATACCATAATACATCTTGCTTTTCAAACAGCCATATCAAAAGAAAACCCTTCTATTGTGGTCGAGACTGTTCTGCATATTATTTGTTTGATAACTGTTTCACACCTACTTCCTATTACACGTACCCAGTAAGGTTCATCTGCCTCGATTGTGGTTGTGAAGACGATCCTATACTTCTCCTCGTGGACCAGTCTGTTGCTGCTCCCGCGATCAAAACCCTCGCTGAACTGTAACTTCGGAAAACTTCCTTCATACTTGTCCTTTTTCTTTCCCGTCGTAAACTTTACTTTGTTAGCAACTAACTTTTTGTCCTTGTCTTTTAGGAGACGCATGTCAAGTTTGTCGGCAAAGTAGCAGTCATTCAGATCATCCTCCAATACAAAATAGGCAATGACTTCGGAACTTCTCAATGACAACCCCAGAAGATCTGCCGCAAGAATTCTGGAAAACAACAATATTCATGTTGTTTTATAGGCTACAGGTTCTACTGTTTGGGGCTGATAATATAGTCTATTCCCCGATTCTTAGCACTTTTTAAATCAAGATCAAGTGAGCACATGGAGATCCATATTGATAGCATCGATATGGTCATACAATGTCATGTGATTATCGAAACGATTCACAAATTTGGTTGATACAGAGTTTTAAGAAAAAGGTTTCCTGGTCAAGGGTTACGATAAACATTGTTTTTTAATTGATTTTACTATGTTCCTAAATAGGCTGTAATGGCACAAACATGCAAATACTTGGATTGAGGTCCTTAATGCAGTTTTAATTAACTATTAATTTGGCCCCCTTTTCTTATTACGTACATTTTACAGGGTTTTTTTTGTTTGTTTTTTTCAAAATTAATGTAAAACATAAAAATGTCATAACTGTCTGGAAGGTACAGGTCTATGTTTGGTGTATATAAAACACAAACTATTTCTTACCTACATCAAACACATTGAATACATCCAGAATAGTAACCCATATCAGCTTTTCCCACTGACGGCTATTCCATTAAAACATACATGGGACCCCAGGAAGGCACTTTTGAAATTGACCACCCACCCATAGATGCAAAATTGAGTTTGCAAGACCAACCTATAGAATTTAAGTTGGCTAAAATACACCCACCCATATATTTTATTTATTTATTTATATTGAACTACATATATATTTACATATGAACTTCATACAAACAAGACAACTGCTTGAAGAACATGTGGTTAAAGGCCCAGTCAGCAAATTGGGAAAAGTCCTATGCCGGCTGATTTTGGGAAAAAGAAGTACGAGATTGTCAAAATTGGGGAAAAAAGAGCATGATTTTCTTAAGGGAATGTTTTTAAAGAGAAAACGTTATTAAAATGTATGCTTTAGGTATAATATCAATGAGGTATTGAATTTAGCAATGGTTTTAACATACAACATACAAACAATGGAAAGTAACTTCCTAAAAATTATTGTTTTTTTTTTTACATTGGGAATGTTTTAACCCAGGATTGGGAAAATAAGGATTTTTTTTTGGAATTGGGAGAGGCTGAATTTTGGCCCAAATTAAATAGGTTAAAAAAAACTGATAAGGTTCTATTTTGCTTTATTTTCCTTTTATTTATCCATTGCATCATATAACAAAAACAATATTACTTTCATTTACAGGTTTATGATCGTGCCTCGAATCACGTCAAAAACCGTACCGGGTCCTGCAAATTAAACCATCCAAAACAGGTGCGTGTTCCCAGTGTTATTTAGCAGCTTGCATTTGTGAATAAGCATTCATCGTTAAACGTTTTGTATGATACAGACTTGCTATAAATTATACAGCAATTCATCGAAAAATAAGAATATGAAAAGGAAATCACCGTTCAAACTATTAATATTCAAGTGATCTTTCTTCTTCTGTCTTATGTGACAAATTTGCGTGATCTCTCAATGTCAATATGAAAGCTATATTGTGATTGGTTTAAATCATGCAATCAACCAATGAAATGGGTGCTTTCAATTTGATCAAGGGAGAGAAATATATCTTTTGTCAACAAGATTTTTTTTTCCCATATGTTAAACACAATAAAACAGACTTCTGGTTGGATTTTAGTTTGAAAAGTCTGATTTTCCCCGAGATTGTCCGGGCGGCGTTCGCGACCATTTTTACGGCAATGTGTGAAAATATCATGATTCGGAAAATTACACCCTTGCATAGATACAAAATTCGTTTTAAACCATCCAGGCATAGAACCACATTTCGGAAAATAGGGTTCACCTATAGATTTTTATTAAATTGCCATCCTGAGATCCCGGGTATGTTTTAATGGAATAGCCATAAAACTTGAAAACCAACACAGTGTACACAAGTTTATGCCAAGCATAATAATCACGATAATTATATCCCACAAGGTCATTTGAGTTATTAGTTAAAAGTGTTATCAAATTTAAGCGGGTGCAGTCCGGATATGCTCTGCCCATGGTTGTGTTCTGAATCTGAAAACGCAGTCAACAAGTGTTAGCATAGTTGCCTCCCAAACGAGAGGCCCAGGTTTTATTTCTGGTGGCGTCACGTTCCAGATTTTTTAAATGCACTCCCACTGCACCTTAATTCGGCAAGAAACAGTAGAAGTATGACCTCAATAATCTGCCAGCTCCGTGTGAGGTGAGCCCAATACCAGGTGCACTCTTGTGTTTTAAACATTTTAAAGTTTAAAGACACCACACTTTGGCTTCTTTTATCTTTTCATGCAGATGACAATTTTGAATCTGGCACACATTGTTAGATTAATTTTAAAATGCTTCTGTCTGTACTTTTTATGCCCTCGAATATAGGGAGCATATAGAAATTGCACCAGCTGTTCTTTCACCCATCCGTCTAAATCATGTCTCTTCCATAACTTTGAAAGTATTGAAGTACATGCAATGAGAACGTGTGTCACGCAGAACACATTTGAAGGTCAAATAAGTCAAATTTGTGTCTCGGCCATAACTTTGAAAGTTCTTTAGAGAATTACATGAAACGTCACACAAATAGTTATCATAATGACAAGGTGCATCGTGCATGAGAATCAGGTCCATACCTTTATGACAGCCAAGGTCAAGATTGGAGGTCAAAGATCAAATGAGTCAAATTCCTGTCTCAGCCGTAACTTTGAAAGTATTGAAGGAAAATTCATGAAACTTCACACAAATGTTAATCACTATGAGAAGGGAATCGGGTCTGTACCTCAAAAGTCAAAGTGTAACCCTTAGAATTTCAACAATGTAGAAATTACTGTATCAAAACCTTTGGGGGGCATTTGTCACTTACTGGTGAAACATCTTGTTCATTTGCATACTTCATTGAATGCATGCGTGTTAAAAGGTCTACGGTACTTTTTTTCTTGTTGTTAGATTTCTATTTCAAGTCAACACCGGTGGTGATAGTCATATATTCTGCTAACATTTTTAATCTTTAGTCAATTCAATGGTTCTAAAACAATGGCCAATATTTTGATTTTCAATTAATGGATATTTTCAATTAAGGGATGAAGTCTCCCATCAGAAATGCCTCCGCCAGTATAACAGAAGAAAGTGTATAACAGAAGAAAGTCGACAGGCATATTACATGTTTTTCTACCCATGAGCATGCACCTATTTGATATGGATCCTCCATTAACAAGCATCAATGAACAAGAGGTCAATGACCTTGAAGCTCTACTGATTGATTTTGATTTCAGGAAGTAGTCGCTACAAACTGTTTTTTTGAAAATCTATTTTTAGCTGTGGTGGCCATCTTGAATTTCCGGCCGACCTGAAATTTTGCTAGGATCAATAAGACATCAAGAGCAACATTCCTGTGAAGTTTCATGAAAATCCGTCAAGAAGTTTCAGAGAAGTAGTCGCTACAAGTTTTCATTAAATAACTCTATGTAAACAAAGATGGCCACTGACAGCCATGTTTAACATTGAATCAAAATAATGTTCGACTCGGATAACCATCATGTCATGCTGATCATTTTAGAAAAAGTCCCATATCAATATCTCTTATAGTTTTCAAGAAGTAGTCGCTACAATCTTATTTTTTAAAAATCTATTTTTAGCCATGGCGGCCATCTTGAATTTCCGGCCGACCTGAAATTTTGCTAAGATCAATAAGACATCAAGAGCAACATTCGTGTGAAGTTTCATGAAAATCCGTCAAGTAGTTTCAGAGAAGTAGTCGCTACAAGTTATCATTATATAACTCTTATGTAAACATACATGGCCACTGGCAGCCATGTTTAACGTCGAATCAAAATAATGTTCGACTTGAATAACCATCATGTCATGCTGATCATTTTAGAAAAAGTCCCATATCAATATCACTTATAGTTTTCAAGAAGTAGTCGCTACAAACTTGTATTTTGAAAATCTATTTTTAGCCATGGCGGCCATCTTGAATTTCCGGCCGACCTGAAATTTTTCAAGGATCAATTAGACATCAAGAGCAACATTCGTGTGAAGATTCATGAAAATCCGTCAAGTATTCTCAGAGGAGTAGTCGCTACAAGTTATCATTATATAACTCTATGTAAACAAAGATGGCCACTGGCAGCCATGTTTAACGTCGAATCAAAATAATGTTCGACTCGGATAACCATCATGTCATGCTGATAATTTTAGAAAAAGTCCCATATCAATATCTCTTATAGTTTTCAAGAAGTAGTCGCTACAAACTTATTTTTTAAAAATCTATTTCTAGCCGTGGCGGCCATCTTGAATTTCCGGCCAACCTGAAATTTTGCTAGGATTAATTAGACATCAAGAGCAACATTCCTGTGAAGTTTCATGAAAATCCGTCAAGTAGTTTCAGAGGAGTAGTCGCTACAAGTTTTCATTATATAACTCTATGTAAACAAAGATGGCCGCTGGCAGCAATGTTTAACGTCGAATCAAAACGATTTTCGACAAGGACCAACATCATGTCATGCTGATCATTTTAGAAAAAGTCCCATAGCAATATCCCTTAGAGTTTTCAAGAAGTAGTCGCTACAAACTTGTTTTTTAAAAACCTATTTTTAGATTTGGCGGCCATCTTGGATTTCACATCTACATGAATTTTTGCTAGGATCAACTAGACTTCATGGGCAACATTTCTGTAAAGTTTCATGAAAATCTATTCAGTAGTTTCAGAGGAGTAGTCGCTACAAAAAAAAAGTTAACGGACGGACAGACGGACGGACAGACGACGGACGCCGCACCACGGCATAAGCTCTGCTGATCTCTGATCAGTAGAGCTAAAAATGGACCCTACTGGTTTTTCATTTTTTAAAACAGTTGTGTCAACCTTTTGCTGATTTCTTCCATTCTATTTTTTACTAATAGTAGTTGTACAATTAATCTTTTTTTCATTCTTTTAAAGCACTGATGGAAACTTTTATGGATTGAAACTAGTATGTGATGGAAACTGAAATGCGATGAAAACTGGTTTGTGATGGAAACGGCTATGGGACCAGTAGTGTTTATATAACCTATTTCAACAATAATTTTGTCTACACCAGATAAATGCCAGTATGGACGGATATTAGCTTTTTAACAGGAATAATAATCAAGCATTTTTTAAGAAATGAAAATAATCAGTTTTATTTGCAAAAGATTTGAAATACCTGACAGTGATTTTTGGCAGATGTTTTTTGTCAACCTTGACAATATAGTTATCCTGCTCTGTCACGACAAATGTGCTGAAATAGGAAGAGGAAGTTGATGTAGTAAACAAGCACTAAAATTAGCACCTCAAGTTATTAATCCAGCATCAATTTTACTTTAAATCTGCGTGCATATTGATTAAATAAACGGTAAGGACGTTAGCCGAGTGTTCTTGTTGATTGATCTCGGGAGAATCGAGATATAACTGATCCCGACTTTTGTTGGGAGACAAACATGCAATTTCCTTCACTCCTGCAGCTGTAAATATAGCCAACAGATGACCGTTCCACTAGATGAGCTACCCAATCTTGCGAGAACAAAACATCTGAAACGTAACTATGATTTTCGCAGAGAATTATATCATAAAACATTCATTCAGAAAATCATTTGTGGCTCAATTAACTTTCTCTTTTGTCAAGGTTATTTATAAGTCGATTCAAATTCGGCTAGTGCTGTTTTCAGATAATTAATATTCATTCTATTCAAAGATCATTTGTAGAGACTCCCTGGTCGCTTAATACAAGTTTGACTGTATTGATCTACAGGGTCCGACAAATCTTCAGAAACTGAACTTGGTAGCCCGGCATGAGCGCGGCGGACACGAGGCGACTCATTAACTATTTTCACATTGGTGAACTGTTATTGAACATGTTTGTTTGTAAATGGATTTACCAATAAAATTATTTCTATAATATATGACTTTTGACTTTGTTGTTTTACCAATATAAAAATAAAACAAATTATCAATTTCAAAAGTAATTTAGAGGCATTTTATAAAGATCTAAATCTAGACTTAAATTTTAAAAAGATTATTTTATATCATGTGGGTGCTAAAGCCAAATTATTATAAAATGCCTCTTAATCATTGAAATGAAATGGATAGTTTTATTTTTTTGATGATAGTCATTTGCAATCGTGAACGCTCGGCCAATCCCGTCATTCCTCGGGATCCCTGAAGCCGTGTACGAGAAGTTGCGAATGAGTCATCTCTACTTAAAAGTCGTCATCAAAAAAACGTGTAAAAAAATCGAAAACAAAATCTAGTCCAGGTTACATTTTTTCTTACATTTTTACGTTAGCGTTAATAAACAATAAAGTTTCCTTATAAAGTTTTGGTTTTATATACGAAATAAACACGTCTCTACTATCCATAGGCTAATATCGACGGCTACACGCGCAAACAAATACATGTACATTGTACCCAAGGCTTTAGCTAACGGCCAGGTGATGTGATGACGTAGCGTGTACTGAGTTCATAAAGGAATGAACTACACATGTTTGTGTTGCATGTACATAACACAAGCACGTTTAAGTGATTTGTAAACGCGATCTTTTTAACATGGTGGTCAACACTAATTGATAAGCGTACATGTTTTTTTAATTATGAACAAACTTTTTTGCATCAAAAATCAAATTAAGAAAGCGCGTGACATGTTGATAAAAATAATGTATTTACGATATCAGGTAAGTACATGCCACAGAGTTCTTCTATTTATAGAAATTATGCAAAAATAATTAAATTTTCCTTGGTTGTTGAGATATTCAAGATCAAAGTTCGCATATAAACAACTTTTCCCGATAATTTTTGTTATTGTTTACCAGGGCCTTCAGTTCAGAAAAACAGAAATTCTTATAATTGGTATGGTGCTCCGATGCAGCTTTTTTAAAATAGCACCGGTCAGGATTATTATTCGCTTTTTGATTATGTTGCCTGGATATAATTATTGAATGACGACGTTTGGTAAAATATTTGTGATACAAACAATTATTTCGCAATTAAAAATGAAAACTATAAATATCCAGTCAGTTAAATCGCCGTCGAACCCCGGCGAGTTCTCACTGGGATTCTCCGCGATGATGACCGAGAATACCCATATTTTAAACGCGGTGATAAAGTTTACTCACAAAATCGGCACGTCCGCGGTGGAAAAAAATTGCCACGATGAGTGGGAATTGTCGTAATCCGCGTGGTACCATCTGTATTATTTGATTTTTGACTTCTTTAATTGTCTTAGTCAATCGCCAGGTTTTTATTGCATGCAATTTGCAAACTCAGGAAAAAGGAGACGCAGTCTTCTCCCATAATGCCCCTTGGCCATCCAATCAAATGTTTTCCAGTCATGTCCGAGTGAATAAATTATTGACGCAGCATCGTTATTATCCAATCAAAGAGTGTACCCTAGTATTAAAACAACTAATGAATATTAATGAGTTATGCATGCGTCAATCGATCTGGTCCGATCACCCGTGGTGTCTAAACACCTTGTTAATTGGTGTTATTATCGACGCGTGGCGGTGTAATCTTATCTAACTAATTAGTTGGGAACACAGGATTTTATGATATGGATTTAGAGCTAAAATCCGTTTTTTTGCCGGGCTACTTCAAAAGAAAATTTGCAGTAGCCCGTCGGACGCGAGATAGAAAAAAATGGTAGTCCGGATCTCGACTTTTGGTAGCCCGTTGGCTCCGGGCAGAGGATTTGTTGTACCCTAATCTAATACAAACTTGTATTAAGCGACTAGGGAGTGTCTAAAAATGGTCTTTGAATAGATCTTGTACTTTCAGAAGAAAATGTTTAAGATATTTTAAGAAAAAGTAATTATACGAGAAGTAATTATAAAATGTTTTGTTAAATGATCTCACTGTGTTTCAAAGAGAACAATATCCTGTGTACAGACAGACAGACAGACAGACAGCAAGGCTATATCAATTCAATTCAATTTTTATTATGGCATAAAAAGTTTACAATGTCCATCGCCATCAGCACGGAGGTGGTAATACATACAAGACATACTAAATACAAATACACACATATATCAAAACATATTCTGGAGAAGAGCATGAGAAATATTTAGGTATGAGTAAACAGATTTAAGGACAAAAACGTATATATTATTGAAAGTAATAATAGCACTATTATATACATGTACAAACAATTTGGTTGAATCAGTGTTTAAAATTTAAATATGTATTTTATATCACAAAACTATTGTTCCCTAAGCAAGCAGCTGGCCTTTAAATTCTTCAGTGCCAAATGCTTCCCAAAATGCCCCCAGCGCTAAATTGATTTTAAATTCCATCACTACAACACTACCACTACTGCTTCTGCTACGATGATTATATTTAAGAAATAGTGAATTATCGTGTAATATATCACAGTTTACAATTGAACGACAAACCGTGATATATAACAAGATAAATCACCGTAAACAATGTTCTATTTCTATTCTAATACCCACAAAATATAACAAGACGCCCAAAAGGGCCTGTGGATGCTCTACTGGCTAAAACAGCTCTTATAGATTGAGATAGATATAGCTAGATATAGCTCTCCTATAGATTTAACAAAGGAAAATACAATATACCATTTTTCAACAAATCAAGGGCCACAACTCTGTTATTACTAACAAGATCTAGCCGGTTTTCGAAATTGTCCAAGATTTCATTGATATACTGCTCTTTGTACAACTAGACATCATACTGAGGCTTCCTGCCAAATTTCGTAGAAATCCAACAAGCCGTTTAAGAGGAGTAGCGCCGACAAGAAATTAAAATAAAAATGTCAAAGGGCCACAACTCCGTCAAAAATCAGCGAACTGGAACAAAAGCGTGATATGCAGAACTAGACATCTTACCGATGCTTCCTGCCAAGTTTCGTCAAAATTCAACAAGGCATTTAGGATGAGTAGCGCCGACAAGAAATTTTAAAGTAAGTGTCAAGTAATTAAAAAGATAATGAAAAAAATAAATCAAATCAATCAAAAAAAAAATAAAAAAAAAAAATAAAAAAAAAAATAAAAAATTAATAAATAAAAAAAAAAAAAATATAAAAAAAAAAAAAAATAAAAAATAAAAAAAAAATAAAAATAAATAAATAAATATATAAAAAATAACAAAATTAAAAAAAAATTGAAATTGAATTTTTTTTTTTTAAAATAAATCAAATTAAAAACTAAAAAAAATATTTAAAAAAAAAGTTTTTGCCTATACAAGCCTAAGTAAAACTGACCCCCAGTGAGGGGCCAAATGTGACCAATAGACCATTTGAACAAACTTGGTAGAAGACCATAAGCTTATAGCAAATGCAAAATATTAAACCTCTGGCTCTTGCAGTTTCAGAGAAGAAGATTTTTTTAATTTTTCCCTATACATGTCTATGTAAAACATGTGACCCTTGGGGCGGGGTCAAATGTGACCCGAGGGTCACAATTTGAACAAACTTGGTAAAGGACCATAAGCTTACAGCAAATGCAAAATATTAAACCTCTGGCTCTTGCAGTTCCAGAGAAGAAGATTTTTTTCAGATTTTCCCTATACAAGAATTTATGTAAAACATGTGACCCTTGGGGCGGGGTCAAATGTGACCCGAGGGTCACAATTTGAACAAACTTGGTAAAGGACCATACGCTTATAGCAAATGCAAAATATTAAACCTCTGGCTCTTGTAGTTTCCGAGAAGAAGATTTTTACAAAAAACAATCCTACATGTATATAAGTCTATGTAAAACTGTGACCCTCAGGGCGAGGACAAATTTGACCCCAGGGCCACCATTTGAACAAACTTAGTAGAAGACCATAAGCTGATGCTACATGTAATACATGAGAGCTCTGTGACATGTGGTTCCAGAGAAGAAGAATTTTTTCAGTTTTTCCCTATACAAGCCTATGTAAAACTGTGACCCCCGGGGTGGGGCCAAATGTGACCCCTGTGTCACCATTTGAACAAACTTGGATAGAGGACCACAAGCTTATAGCAAATGCAAAATATTAAACCTCTGGCTCTTGCAGTTTCAGAGAAGAAGATTTTTAAAGTTTTTCCCTATACATGTCTATGTAAAACATGTGACCCTTGGGGCGGGGCTAAATGTGACCCGAGGGTCACCATTTGAACAAATTTGGTAAAGGACCATAAGCTTATAGTAAATGCAAAATATCAAACCTCTGGCTCTTGTAGTTTCCGAGAAGAAGATTTTTTAAAAAAAAATCCTATATAAGTCTATGTAAAACTGTGACCCCCGGGGCGGGAAAAAAATTGACCTCAGGGTCACCATTTGAACAAACTTAGTAGAGGACCATAAGCTGATGTTACATGTAATACATGAGAGCTCTGTGCCTTGTGGTTTCAGAGAAGAAGATTTTTTAAAGTTTTTTCCTATGTCTATATGAAAAACATGCAAAACCTCAATATAAAAACTTTGGACCCCCGGGGCACGGCCATTTTTGACCCCGGGGACTTTATTTGAACAAACTTGATAGTCTAGGCGTTGGCGATCATTTTAAAAGAAGAACTGTTGAAATCTGTCCAGCGGTTCTGGAGAAGAAGATTTTTTAAGGTTTCGACTATATATGGTAATGGCAGCCATTTTGGATGTAGCGCTGACCTAATTTTAACAAATCTAAAAAGCATTCATCTAAGGATCATCCATGTGAAGTTTGGTCAAAATTAGCCAAGTGGTTTTTGAGGAGAAGTCGTTTGAAGAAAAGTTAACGGACGCCAGACGACGGAAGACGGACAACACACCATCCCATAAGCTCTGCTGGCCCTTGGCCAGTAGAGCTAAAAATAACGCACACATCTGAAATCTTTCACACTGCTTTGCTTATTCTCGTAACGTTGCAAACGTTACAGTGATATCTTTCGCATTGACTTGCTTATCTCCTAACGTCGCAAACGTTAATGTGATATATCATTGAATATAACCAGATATTTTAATAAACTAAGCTATATAGTGCGGGTGTATTATATTTGCTGTTATACATCGATATTGCTGTTTTTTTCAGGTAATTATTGCCACCATTACTGTGCATTTTGCTTATTCTCTGATGCTGCTAAAACTAGTGCCACATCCTATTTATGTGACAATGAAATGTGGCAATGGTGCACTGCCTATGTGTCGCTATGTGAAAATGGCATCTAAATGAGTCACAAACTTACACAGTGATGCTTACCTTTTACAGAAGTCGACAAACAGATGGTTGAATCTGCTGTTTAAAGACTTGCAGTTCTCCTCCTGCTCTGCTGGTATCATATTGGACCAGGTTGCAAGTTCTTCATGCTGTATCTTGTACAGCAACTTTCCTGTCTTAGAACACCTGCACGAGAAACAATTTAAAAAATATATTTTATTAGAAAATAACCGTGGTTTTGGAAAATCAGTCAAATGTTTAGGAAATTCAACAGTCGTCATTGAAAAGGGCATTTTCCTTAAGACAGCTCAATACAAAATAATTATAACAAGATATTCAAGTATTGCAGAGCTACACAAGTCCCCTACCGAGCATTTTCATATAAGCTACCTACTAATAGTTTCATTCCAATTTCTCATTCCTAACTAAAGTTACTGAGTGGAAACCATTTTTTCTAGTTTTAGTTAAGTGTATTTTGTGTATTTTTTACAATTTAAGTTCCCATAGCAACCACAATTTTTCACACATCAATAAAACAAAATGACGTACATGATCTCCTCACTCCCTTTTACATACACACAAATGTTCATTAAATTATCTTAAACATTTCTTTTGTTATCAAAGAATCCATATATTGTGTATTTTTACCATTTCAAATCAACAAAATAAAATAATGTGCATCATCTCCTCATTGCCCTCTACCAACTACGTCAGGTTAATCGCGTGAAATTTCTACAAAATTTTGACCACCGAGGCGGGTCTACTTTTAACATCGCGGAGAAACCCTGAAACTGTAACTTAACTTAATCATACCATGGAGCCACTCTATCCAGGTTTGGATATGCAGCAATTTCCACATATTCGTATTTAAACTGCGTCTGCCATTGTCGAACTTCTTTCTTCAAATCTTCCACCAAAGCGCAAAGTCCTTCTTGTATTTTTTCAAAAAGATCCAACAATTTCTGTCAGAAGTAGAAACAGAAATATTTATAATATAAACATGTGTGATTTTTATAAATGATAGATTTAAAAACATTCTGAGTAGCTATTTTCAGCAAATATATGTTTGATAGTACTTTTTTGATAGAGAAATCAGTTATACGTACATCAACATGTTCACAATGAGCCTATTTTTATAAATGATTGAAAAACATTTTTAGGAGTTATTTTACGCAAATACACATTTGAAAGTATAGAGAAATCCATTTTACATACATCTCAACATGTTAACATGTTACCCGAAAGATAGCGTTAAATCTTACTTAATACAGCATTCTTTAGAACAACTGGGCTGTCCGGAAGAGTAAGGTATAAGGCGAATTTAAATTTAAAGAAGAAATTAATTATTGTAAACGGATTTAGTGTAAACAAGAAATGTCCCTCAACTGATGACAAAGTTATACACCGGACACAACTAATATGACTTCATTCAAATACAGCGTCTTAAAGCATCTTCTGACCTCTAAGTGTGGTCTTGACCTTGAAGCTACTGATCTGGATTTTGCGCACGACACGTCTTGTTGTGGTGAACACTTGTGGCAGGTTATTTGAAAATCCCTCCATGAATGTCACAGTTATTTACCAGACACAAAATATGGAAGCAAAAGTACTTAATTTTGACCTTTAACCTCTAAGTGTGACCTTGACTTTGGAGCAATGGACCTGAATTTTGCAAGCGACACGTCGTCTTGTTGTGGTGAACACTTATGCCAAGTTATTTGAAAATCCGTCCATGATTGTCAGAGTTATTTACCGGAAATGAAAGCACTTCTTTTTTACCTTTGACCTGCAAGTGTGACCTTGAAATTTGAGCCACGGACCTGGATTTCGTGCACGAGGTGAACACTTGTGCCAAGTTATTCGTAAATCCGTCCAAGGTCAGTTATTATCCGGACATGAAAGCACTTCTTTTTGATCTTTGACCTCTACCTGTGACCTTGGCCTTGGAGCCATGGACCTGGATTTTGCGAACGACGCATCGTCTTGCTGTGGTGAGCACTAAGTTATTTGAAAATCCGTCCAGCAATGTCAGAGTTATTGACCTGACCACTTGTACGGACGGACAGATGGACGGACTGACGGTGGGACTACTATATGCCGCCCTTCAGGGGCACAATAATAAAAACATTGCTGCAGCAACTTTGACTCATAAAAGAGTGAACCCTGCTTCTACTCTACTCGGTTATAAGCGTTTTCTTTATCCTCGCTCTATTGCACTGGGCATTTCTGCGAGCCAACCTCAGTTTAAAATCTCATCTGATGGACTGGTAAGGCAGAAAATACTTTTTTAATATTTCGATAATTGACTCAAATTCGGTCCTGGCTGGGAATGAACGCGTCATCCCTGGGTTACTACGCCGCGATGTTTACCATTTCACTATGGCACTACCGAACAGAGCTGCCTCAATCTCACGCTTTAAGTGTATACAATCCTATGTAGTAGTTCACTGGTTTACCATGTATTAGTTTGATTTCAAAGACAAATAATTGTGCACAATCTACAAATAATACATCTAATCCAGCCTTTAAAATGTTATTACAAAATCAATGCTACTAAACTCATCTTTGGGGTATGAGCCCCACTCTCCCCTTCCCTGCCCCTGCACCACCACCCACTCACTGTTATGGGTATGAGAAAACTGCTATAAAAGGAATCGGAACAAAATATTGTTTTTGGCCTTACCTTTTGTAAACCATTAATATTTTCCTTTTTTACTGTGGATTGTTTCTTCTACCTGCTGTACGCCTCACCCCAACCACCAACCCACTCTTATGGGTATGAGAAAACTGCTATTAAAGGAAAATTAACAAAACCTTGTTTTTGGTCATTACCTCTTGCCAACCAGTGATCTTTGCTTTTTTACTGTGGATGGTTTCTTCTGTCTGGTGCACCAGTTGGTCATATTTGTGCCGTTGAAACTCAATATGCTGAGGAATGGCAGATCCATTCCTTTGTCTTCCCCTCTGTCCTTCATAGACCGTCAGCACATCTAAAGGAGAATTCATAAAAATATCTTCATATTATTAAAACAAGAAGCAGTCCGAGGGACGGCCATAGTCCCCTACCGGGTGTTGTGCTCGACAAGTCGTTCTCATTATGGTGAACATTTGTGCCAAGTTATTTCAAAATCCCACGATGCATTCATTACAAAGTAACATCCCGGACAGGTCTATTTCTGACCTTTAACCTCCAACTGTGACCTTGACCTTTGAGCTACAGACCGGGGTCTTATGCATGACACACTGTCTCATTATGGTGGACTTTTGTGCCAAGTTATTTAAAATTCCCACGATGCATGAACAAGTTACAGCCTGGACAAGCCTATTTCTGACCTTTAACCTCCAACTTTGACCTTGACCTTTGAGCTATGGACGTGGGTTTTGCGCGCGACATCCCGTCTCATTATGTTGAATATTTGTGCCAAGTTATTTCAAAATCCCACGATGCATAACAAATTTATAGCCCGGACAAGCCTATTTCTGACCTTTGAGCTACGGACCTGGGTCTTACGTGACACGCCGTCTCATTATGGTGAACATTTGTGCCAAGTTGTTTAAAAATCTCGCAGTGCATGACAAAGTTACAGTCCGGACAAAAAATTACAAACGTCCGGACAGATGGACAGATGGATGGACGGATGAGGGTCAAACCTAAAGTCCCCTCTGGTCCGGATCGGTAGGGGACTAATAATTGCAGTCACTCGCAAATTAAGATATTAAGCAATTTGATTGGTTAACGACGAACACGTGATCAAGCTCATACATTGTACTTGAATGAATTGTACAATGTTGTCTTTCTATAAATAGAAAATAAGAAGTTTTCATTGTGTATTAATCCATCATTAATGGAAAACAAAACAAGAAGTCCAAGAGGACTTGTATCTCTAAAAGTTTGGTAAAGATCAGATGAAAGATGAAGAAGCTCGAGTGACAACAAAGCAAAACATAGCATATCTAACTAAATCAAGGGTCATTACTCTGGTGTTATTAATCTGATCTAGCTTGTTTTCAAACATGTCCAAGCTTTCATTGATATCAATAATCTGGCCATAATCTTTAGTAAAGTGATCGGAAGAAAATTGAAGACCTTAACCAGCTAAAGAGGCAGAAGTTGACGCACAACAGACATCGCACCATTCCATAAGGTCAACTGGCCTTTATTTACCTACCACATCGCTATACACAATGCCCTTTGGACATTATTATTTGTGTAATCTATTGCAGCTATTTTCGAATGAATGCAGATAAAAAACATTAAACATTCAATTATTAAAATTAAGAAACTAATGCATCTTTGTTTATAGTAAATAATCTATTATTTTATCGTTGTTTGGAGTTACACTGTAAATATACTGTAAGCTTAACCCGTAACCCGCTAAGCATGACTATAATAGCCTTTGCATCCATTGCAAACCCAGATCAGGGTTTACAAGGTCTGGCTGCTGATCAGTCATTTCCCTCCAAAACACCCCTTTGTCACATAAATGGAATGATCTTAATTCAAAGAAAGAACAGTCCATTATATATATGTGTGGGTTAAGGGTTAATTATACATGTAGATCATTTTAATTTGGATTAGCAGCAGATTTTCTTCCTTTTCATTAGTTAGTTAATGACTGTCTAATTAAATAGTGTGCATATATTACTGAATGCTTTTTTAATCTAAATAACCATACTGCAGAACTAAAATAAATCCAAATAACCCAGTTTCCTTGAAAACCGATCTTTACTCATCATTCTTTTAAACAATCCCATAATGCATTGTTTCACTGATAACTGGATTAGACTGATCATCTGAATCACTGATAAATCACTCATTAATATAATACGGGAGATAATTAAAAATTGCACCACAAAGGCAAATCAGTCACAAAGCAGTTAACAAGGGCACTAAGTTAACTGGGAATTAAAAATGTTATGGCAAAATATATGACATGCAAAATCCAGCCCAAATACCGGTAAGGTTTATAAACATTCGTTAACGTGTTTTTAATTCAATTTTCCATCCCCTTTAATTAAACATGTGGGTAAATTTAAAGGGACACTTGGCAATCTTGATTTTTTAAAACTAGAGACTTCTCGTTAGTTTAACCTCCGAAAGAATAACGAAGAAAAATTGAAAAAATTAAATATTAGTTATTGGGATTGTTACTGACCCCCTACAGTAATATTGGGGGTCAGTAAGATTTATAGGGGGCGAGGCAATAGCCGAGTCCCACTATATATCTGACTGACCCCTCATATTTCTGTAGCGGGTCAGTAACAAACCCATTAACTTATTTATTGCATCGAGCACCTTTTTTAAGGCAAACACCGATATTTAACCCATTTTAATGGAGCGTCAACGTCATTGGGACGTTCGCGCAGGTTGACGTCATGACGTTGATGTCACGACCAGTACAGTTTAAAAACATTATTATTAATTTACTTATTATGTTTGTTACTTACGCCTTCAAGAACTAACTGCAAATTATTTAAACTTTGAATCTGAATTGTAGTCCATATTGTTTTAGTGACCCTCTATGAAATCTACTGACCCAATATAGAATAGTAGAGGGTCACCATGCGACCGCTCTAATCCAATGAAATTCCTAGGATTTTGAGAGAGGTGCAATAAATGGTAATGACCTTTTTTTATTATATGCAAAACAGTTGGAGGTGAAAATGATACTGGATTAATAAATCCAGGAGCTAATTTTTAATGCTTGATAAAAACGTCACGAGTGCCATGAGCTCCTTTAAAGTGTGCATTTACTTTGTTTCTCTTCTTGCTTCGTTTCCCTCTCTATTTCAAACCGTCTCAGGTCCTTCTGCTCATTCTCCAACTTCTGTAGACATTCACTAATTTCCTGTGGATAGGGTACAACAACTCGATTAATTTTCAATTATTTTTTTAAAATCTAAATAATGAATTTGGCATACTGCTTATGTTTTCATTCTGTGAATATCCCAGCCATTTAACGCTATTTCATTAATACATACACGGGGAAGGCAATTTTGAAATTTGAGTACTCACCCATAGTTTAAAGAACCAAATATCAGAAAATAGGGTTCACCCATAGATGTTTATTAAAATGCTTCCTGGGGTCCCCAGTTACGTTTTAATGGAATAGCCCTTATGAGATTAGTACTCCACTCTCCAAATAAGCTTTTTGTCAAAGGGTATCTCACTTGCTACAAATAAATCAGTGAGGTTGATACTTTTAAGTTTAAAGAGGAACTATTATCATTGTTTGCTTTTTACTTACAAAAATGTTATTTCCTGATAAAGGAACTTTTCAATGTGATTACCCTCTTATTTTACCCTCTCAAAATAAAATATTGTCTATTGTCTAAATGGCATTTGGTAATTAAAACTATCACTGAAGGTGAAGAATACCAACGCTTTTCTTTCTATAGCTGATGAGGATGGGCAAAATCAAAACTAATAAATGCCTAAAATATCTGTTGTTTTTTTAACGTGAAAAACTTTTCTAAGCAAGACATAGGTCTATAATTCTGTAAAAAAAATGCAGAATCCAAAAACCATTAATGCAAAGATGCATCATATCCTCAAGTGTGAACTGTATGTCAAATGTAATAACAATCCGTGAAAAGTTTTAAAGTGAAATTCACATGAAGTTCATTATAGATGATGGGTGATGTACAGGGACATAAGGTTGTCAGATGTTATGAGTATATGAAGTTTGGGAACAATCCATTCAAAAGTGTTTGAGATATGCAAGTATTAAACATGTGTTACGGGACGCGACGCGCGAAAATGAGTTACGTGATGTGACGGAATGGGACGTTAGGGACAACATGATTTCACTTTGTGAAAGCGGGGGTATAATTATTCAAAGGGCTATAACTCTGTGGCAGAAACAGAAAATCCTGAAAATACGAGTACCCTTCATAGTGATTAGGAGGAATCATTCAACCATAACATTCTGACAATATGAGCGTACAGACAGCATACTGATACTTCCTACAAAGTTTCATGAAAATCAGAGATAAAATGTAGGTGAAATGAAATGCTTTGCACTTAAAAAACTTCAAAGTCCATTAACTCCAACAAATATAATTCAACTAGAATGTCTTGACAATATGAGTTACTTGACATTATACTGATAATTCCTACAAAGTTTCATGCAAATTGTAGGTAAAGTGTAGGTGAAGTTAAAATTAATGCTTCACAAACTTCAAAGTCCAGTAACTCCACCAAAAATAATTCAATTGGAAAGTCCCTATAATATGACATCATGCTAATACTTCCAAAAACTTTCAAAAACAATTAATGAGCAAGAGGTCAATGACCTTGAAGCTCTACTGATTGATTTTGATTTCAGGAAGTAGTCGCTATAAACTTGTTTTTTGAAAAATTATTTTTAGCCGTGGCGGCCATCTTGAATTTCCAGCCGACCTGAAATTTGCTAGGATCAATTAGACATCAAGAGCAACATTCCTCTGAAGTTTCATGAAAATCCATCAAGTAGTTTCAGAGGAATGGTCGCTACAAGTTTTCATTATATAACTCTATTTAAACAAAGATGGCCGCTGACAGCCATGTTTTAACATCGAATCAAAACGATTTTTGACAAGGACCAACATCATGTCATGCTGATCATTTTAGAAAAAGTCCCATATCAATATCACTTATAGTTTTCAAGAAGTAGTCGCTACAAACTTGTATTTTGAAAATCTATTTTTAGCCATGGTGGCCATCTTGAATTTCCGGCCGACCTGAAATTTTGCTAGGATCAATTAGACATCAAGAGCAACATTCCTGTGAAGTTTCATGAACATCCGTCAAGTAGTTTCAGAGGAGTAGTCGCTACAAGTTTTCATTATATAACTCAATGTAAACAAAGATGGCCACTGGCAGCCATGTTTAACGTCGAATCAAAATAATGTTCGACTAGGATAACCATCATGTCATGCTGATCATTTTAGAAAAAGTCCCATATCAATATCACTTATAGTTTTCAAGTAGTCGCTACAAACTTATTTTTTAAAAATCTATTTTTAGCTGTTGCGGCCATCTTGTATTTCTGGCCGATCTGAAATTTTGCTAGGATCAATAAGACATTAAGAGCAACATTCCTGTAAAGTTTCATGAAAACCTGCCAAGTAGTTTCAGAGGAGTAGTCGCTACAAGTTTTTACTATATAACTCTATGTAAACAAAGATGGCCACTGGCAGCCATGTTTAATGTCGAATCAAAACGATTTTTGACAAGGACCAACATCATGTCATGCTGATCATTTTAGACAAAGTCCAATATCAATATCACTTATAGTTTTCAAGAAGTAGTCGCTACAAACTTGTATTTTGACAATTTATTTTTAGCCGTGGCGGCCATCTTGAATTTCCGGCAGACCTGAAATTTTGCTAGGATCAATTAGACATCAAGTGCAACATTCCTGTGAAGTTTCATGAAAATCCATCAAGTAGTTTCAGAGGAGTAGTCGCTACAAGTTTTTACTGTATAACTCAATGTAAACAAAGATGGCCGCTGGCAGCCATGTTTAACGTCGAATCAAAACAATTTTGGACAAGGACCAACATCATGTCATGCTGATCATTTTAGAAAAAGTCCCATATCAATATCACCTTGAGTTTTCAAGAAGTAGTTGCTACAAACTTGTTTTTTAAAAACCTATTTCTAGATTTTGCGGCCATCTTGGATTTCACATTAACATGAATTTTTGCTATGATCAACTAGACTTTATGGGCAACATTTCTGTAAAGTTTCATGAAAATCCATTCAGTAGTTTCAGAGGAGTAGTCGCTACAAAAAAAGTTTACGGACAGACGGACGGACAGACGACGCACAAGGCATAAGCTCTGCTGATCTCTGATCAGTCGAGCTAAAAATGAACAAGTTGAGGGGGCATGAAAAGTGGGACAAAAAACAGACAAGGCGGAAGCTATATAAATGCCAACAAGGTTGTACATAAAAAAGTCCAAAAGTTACCTTCTGAAGTTCCAACATCGACAGTATGTCATCTTCTATCTTTTTGTTAGCCATTTCATCATTGTGTATCTTGCGCTGGAAAAATAAATTCAATTCTAGCATTTCTTTCAAATATAGAACAAAACTATCCAAAGAGAATGAAACGTGGTTAAATTAAACCCAGGGTTTTACTTGAAAATGGTGGTATTTCCTGTGTATCATATACTGAAGGGAAAAGTGCAACTTTGATAAAGCGTGGCATATAGTAGTCGCAATGTTCGTCAGTCCCTTCGTTCGTTCGTTCGTCCCTACAATTGTGTCCGGTTAATAAATATAAAAAGATCGGACAGGGAAAGTAGCATTCAAGGAGGACAGTAAACCACAAAACACAGAAACAAACACGCAAACAGACAAACAAGAAGGCAAAAGCAATAATAAATGCAAACGACATCACAAACACAAAAAGGGTTGACAATAGGGCTTCCGCCTTGGAACGGTCAGTGGCAAAGTAGGCCACTGGGGGTTTAAACCGGTTCTAGGGTGCACCAAACCTCACACTTACCCTACTGTCATCCCATTAAAACAGGACAGTGTAAATAAAGAAATCCCACCATGATCTAATCTCTAACCAACAAGGCAGCATCAATAGGCAATATAAGTAAAACACAAATATGCTCGTGTAAATATAATACAAAAACAAGAGGCCCAAGAGGGCCTGTGGACGCTCTTACTGGCTAACATGGCTCTTATAACATCAATGACTGCCATTTACGTTTTTTTGGAAGTTTCGGGCAAAAAACAGCTTTTGAACTATATCAAGGGCCATAACTAAAGAATCTGTTAAAGTTCGGTAAAGATCAGATGAAAATGAAGATCCTACCGTATTAACGAGGCAAAATATAGCATTTTTAACTAAATCAAGAGCCATAACTCCTCTGTTACTTGTCCGACTGGTCCAACATAGAGCTAAAAAAAAAAATATTAATTAAAAAAAATAAAAAAATAAATATATATATATATATATATATATATAAAAAATAAAAATAAAAAAATAAAAAAAAATAAATAAAAAAAAAAAATAAAATAAAAAAAAATAATAAAAAAGAAAGAAATATATTAATTTAAAAAAATAATTAAAAAAATAAAAGTTTGGTAACGAGCGGATGAAAAATGAAGGCCCTCTCGTCTTAACTAGGCAAAATATAGCGTTTTATAGCGTTTTGAACTAAATCAAGGGCCATAACTAAGCTGTTACTGGTCCGATATGTTTGGTTTTCGAACTTGTCCAAGCTTTCATTGAAATTAACAATCTGATAAAGTTTGGTAAAGATCGGATGAACAATGAAGTCCCTATCGTCTTAATGAGGCAAACTATAGCATTTTTAACTAAATCAAGGGCCATAACTCTGCTGTTACTGGTCCGATATGGCTAGTTTTCGAACTTGCTTGAGCTTTCATTGATATTAACAATCTGATAAAGTTCGTTAAAGATCAGATGAACAATGAAGCCCCTATTGTCTTAACGAGGCAAAATATAGCATTTTTAACTAAATCAAGGGCCACAACTCCACTGTTACTGGTCCGATAAGGTTGTTTTTCGAACTTGTTTGAGCTTTCAATGACATTTACAATCTGATAAAGTTTGATAAAGATCGGATGAACAATGAAGCCCCTATCGTCTTAACGAGGCAATATATAGCATTTTTAACTAAATCAAGGGCCATAACTCCGCTCTTACTATTCCGATATGGTTGGTTTTCAAACTAATCCGAGCTTCATTGATATTAACAATCTGATAAAGTTTGGTAAAGATTGGATGAACAATAAAGCCCCTAGCGTCTTAACGAGGCAAAATATAGCATTTTTAACTAAATCAATGGCCATAACTGCGCTGTTACTAGCCCGATATGGCTGGTTTTCGGACTTGTCTGAGCTTTCATTGATATTAACAATGTGGTAAAGTTTGGTAAAGATATGATGAAAAACGAAGGCCCTATCATCTTAACGAGGCAAAATATAGCAATATAGCATTTTCAACTAAATCAAGGACCATAACTCTGGTGTTACTGGTCCGATCTGGCTGGTTTTCGAACTCATCCGAGCTTTCATTGATATTAACAATGTGGTAAAGTTTGATAAAGATAGGTTGAAAAATGAAGGCCCTATCGTCTTAACGAGGCAAAATATAGCAATATAGCATTTTTAACTAAATCAAGGGCCATAACTCCGCTGTTACTTGGCCGATCTGGCTGGTTTTCGAACTCATCCGAGCTTTAATTGATATTAACAACCTGTTAAAGTTTGGTAAAGATTGGATGAAAAATGAAGGCCCTATCGTCTTAACGAGACAAAAGTTAACAACGGACGACGGACAACTCGGCATCCCTTCGGCCAGTAGAGCTAAAAACAATAGCCTAGAAAGCCACAATGAAGGTACTCAATGATTTGCAGAAGCCAGAGCAGTAAGAGAATAAACCATTAAGGGCACGACAAGAAAGATCATGGACAAACATCAAACGCCACCGTCCCAATGGGCTTTAGGTAGGCGTCATCATAGGGTCCACAGCCTGTCTGGTCATCGTACAATTAAAGAGGAAAGCATAGTGGCGAACTGTAAAAGGGTCCACCACCAAGCATGCAGTACGTTGCAAAATGATAGGGTCATAACCTCTTTTGATAAACTTTTTAACAAGTTTAACAAAGATAGTATGAAAGTGATCATGACCTAGAATCTTACGAAGTTTATAAATCACATCACCATAGAAGTCAGGTTGTGATAGTCCTTGTCGCAGAAGAGTCCTTAAATTACTTTTATATTTGGAAAGAAGATCAGGGTTACGATAATAAAATTTTGCAAAGGTTTTACGAAGTTTATGGTAACGCTAACCCTGATTGAGTAACTTTTTAGTTATACAAAGATTACGAATATTAAAGTCCTCAACTCGAGTACAAGCTCTAGAAAAAAAGAATAAGTTGAGACACATATACCCCATAAGAAGTTGCTTGGGGAACATCCCCATCCAAGTGAGGATAATTAACAATGTCAAAAATAAAATCATCTCTCTTGTCATAGATTTTGCTAATTATTTTACCATTTTCAATCGAGAGATCTATCAAGAAAAGAAGCGTTATTATCAGATATATTAGCTTTGTTAAGCTGAAGGATAAATATAATTAACCATAGTTGGAAAGAAAGGGTTGTCAATGTTCAATATGTCATCCAGATACCGAGAGGTATCATTAAAGGCTTCAATAACATCTGCCTGGGTATCTGGTGAAAGACTCAACATGAAATCCCTTTCATAGCAAAATAAGAACAAATCTGCGACAAGTGGTGCACAGTTCGTACCCATAGGGATACCAACAATTTGTCTATAAACGGTGGTTCCATACCTGACGAAAATATTATCTAATAGGAAGATGAGTGCTTCACAAACTTCATAGCAAGTCCACATAATATAATTGTCAAAACTGCCGTTAGTAAAAAACGCTTTTATATTATTACTTGCCAAAAATGTAGTATTTTCTCTAGCAAATGTTTTTTGAATAAGAGAAATTAGCTTGTCTTTAATAAGGTGATGTGGTAAGGTTGTATATAGTGTAGAGAAGTCATAAGTGCTTATTGATGAAACTTGACCTTTCTTGAACATTTTATCAAGAACGTCTCCTGAATTTTTTATAGACCAAAATAAATTAATCCCAGAGTTTTCATAAGTTTTATCACAATACAGTTTAACGTGATCTTTAACGGCAGTAAGACAAGAAGTTAAAAGTTTGGAGATGTTTGTTGTGGTGCAGGCACTAGAATTCGAAATAAAGCGAGCCTTATATGGATTTTTATGTAATTTAGGAATCCAGTACATAGTAGGCAGTTTATTTTGCTTATTGTTTACACCAGCCTTGAAAGTAGTGCACCGAGTGATATGTGCAGAATCAACATCATCCTCGGTAGAATTAACTGGAGTATACGAATTGGTGCTGCCAAGTTCCAGTCAAACATTAGACGTAATGTAGGCGTCAAACAATTATTAATAATTACTCTGACAATAATGGATGGATTTTCAAATACTTGGCACAATTGCTCACCATAAGATGACGTGTCGTGCACCAAATCCAGGTCTGTGGCTTCAAGGTCAAGATCACACTTAGAGGTCAAAGGTCAAAATTAAGTGCTTTCGTGTCCGGTTAATAATTTTTAACATTTAAGGACAGATTATCAAATCACTTGGCACAAGTGCTCACCACAACAAGACGACGTGTCACACACAAAAATCAGGTCCGAGGCTCCAAGGTCAAGGACACATTTAGAGGTCAAAGGTCAAATTGTGTCCAGTCAACAACTCTGGCATTCCTGGATGTATTTTCAAATAACTTGGCACAAGTGCTCACCACAAGACGACATTTCGCGCACAAAATCCAGGTACGTGGCTCCAAGATCAAGGTCACACTTAAAGGTCAAAGGTCAAATCATGTCCGGTTATCTCGGGCCTTCCTGGACAGATTTTGAAATAACTTGGCACAAGTGCTCACCACAACATGACGATTAGTCGTGCGCAAAATCCAGGTCTGTGGCTTCAAGGTCAAGGTCACACTTAGAGGTCAAAGGTCAAATTGTGTCCGGTCAATAACTCTGGCATTCATGGATGGATTTTCAAACAACTTGGCACAAGTGTTCACCACAATAAGACGATGTGTAGCGCACTAAATCCAGGTATGTGGCCCCGCGGTCAAGGTCACCCTTAGAGGTCAAAGGTCAAATCGTGTGCGGTCAATAACTTTTGCAATCCTGGGGCATTTGTCACTTACAGTGACATTTCTTGTTTTACATATTTCCAAATCTTTACGAATTATTTGAATAATTCAAAGCAAATTATGTTTGCATAGTATTAATTGTTGAGTATATTACACCAATAATATACTTAAAGCTATTAGGTAGAATAATCCCTTATTTAATCAAATTCAAGCAGATTTACAGTCAAAATGATACTGGATAAATAAATCGAGGTTATAACGGACTGATTGACAACTACTTCAAGATTGCCATGTGTTTCTTTAAACTAAGGCTTTTGCTTGAACATGGCGATACTTCCAGATAAGTATATGTAAATGATGTATTAATTGCTAAAAAACCCAGGTTTTTACTGGAACAATATTAAGTTATCCCCAGTGGAGGTACTGGGGGACGATATTACCTTGGTGAACTTTTCCATCAGTTGCAATCCTTGTTTCACACTGAACTGCCTCTGTCACCCACGCACCTTGGTGAACTTTCCCATCAGTTCCAATCCTTTTTTCACACACTGAACTAACTGCCTTTGTCACTCACTCACCCTGGTGAACTTTTCCATCAGTTCTCATCCTTTTTTCACACAATGAACTGCCTCTGTCACCCAATCACTTGTCCATCAGTTCTAATCCTTGCTTTACACACTAAACTGCCTTTGTCACTCACTCACCTTGGTGAACTTTTCCATCAGTTCCAATTCTTGTAACACACACTGAACTGCCTCTGTCACCCACTCACCTTGGTGAACTTTTCCATCAGTTCCAATTTTTGTTTCCCACATTGAACTGCCTCTGTCACCCACTCACCTTGGTGAACTTTTCCATCAGTTCCAATTTTTGTTTCTTACTGAACTGCCTGTCACCCACTCACCTTGGTGAACTTTTCCATCAGTTTCAATTCTTGTTTCCCACATTGAACTGCCTCTGTCACCCACTCACATTGGTGAACTTTTCCATCAGTTCCAATTTTTGTTTCTTACTGAACTGCCGGTCACCCACTCACCTTGGTGAACTTTTCCATCAGTTTCAATTCTTGTTTCCCACAATGAACTGCCTCTGTCACCCACTCACATTGGTGAACTTTTCCATCAGTTTCAATTCTTGTTTCCCACAATGAACTGCCTCTGTCACCCACTCACATTGGTGAACTTTTCCATCAGTTCCATTTTTTGTTTCTTACTGAACTGCCTGTCACCCACTCACCTTGGTGAACTTTTCCATCAGTTCCAATTCTTGTAACACACACTGAACTGCCTCTGTCACCCACTCACCTTGGTGAACTTTTCCATCAGTTTCAATTCTTGTTCCCACATTGAACTGCCTCTGTCACCCACTCACATTGGTGAACTTTTCCATCAGTTCCATTTTTTGTTTCTTACTGAACTGCCGGTCACCCACTCACCTTGGTGAACTTTTCCATCAGTCCCAATTCTTGTTTCACACACTGAATTGCCTCTGTCACCCACTCGGTGGCTGTATATCCCTCCTGGGTAAATTAAAAATAATTATAGTAAATGTACACAAATTGTTTAAAAACACAATTTATCACAATTTATTTAAACTGTCTATAATGATGTCCAAGTGAAAGATAAAGGTATATTTTTCTGTCACTTAAACCATTGTAACTGTAAAAAAATACATCTAAATAAACTTTTTTACTAGGTATTAAAGTTAGAGGGTATACGTAGTGACAGGCGCGTATCCAGGCATACGCACGTACACCAATGCGTACAATTCGTCATCAAAAGTTCCAAAAGTTCCAAATATGCAATAAAAACTTAAGGCTGAGAGGGGTATGGGCTAGTGTCAAACAAAATGCCGTATTAACGCTGAAATATAGCTGGAGAACGCATCATTTGCCTCCTAATTTTCAAAAAAATCTTGGGGGAGGCCCAAACTCCCACCGGCGGGAGGTGGAAACCCCCTCGCACACCTACCCCACACTCGCAGCGTCGCTGCACGCTGCTTGGTTCGCAGCTACGCTTCTCATATCTGGCGTACATTTCAAAATGCCCCAGGAATTTGTGGGATGCTGCCCTTGTCATGTCTGACCTTATTCCTTCATAAAAAGACTTCACAATTTCATGTTTCATATCACCTTTTAAGATTTTTTATTTTTTTTTATAAGTCTTTCACTTTTAATATGCTCAAAAACACATAGCACAGATCGACATACAATGTTGGGACGACAGAGAGTAAAAGTTTACATTTTAATGAATGATTTGGGTTGTACAAGCAATAAAAGCAATCTGTAACTGATCAATTTCAATTGAAAATATCAACATACATTGCTCCCTATCTTGTCAGTAAGAATGTATTTCCACTGAGCTTAGTTTCAAAAGCTCCAAATAAGAAGTTGACCTAAATGTGCATGACTGTTTTACAATTTTTTCATGAGATGAAATTTGTAATGTTGACTGCAATGTAAAAGAAATATTAATTTCGTCCACGGCAATTCTCGTTTTGGTTTAACTTTAATTTTAAATGGCATACTAGCAGCCAGATTTGTTAACAGAAATAAAATAATACAGCATTTTTTACACGAGAATTTATGGTACCGTGTGCATTTCATCTTGTTACTTGGAGGTTGTTCTTCTCTGGTTTATATTTTAAGCCAACAACATGACTATTTAAATATTTTGCATTTGCTGAACATCACAAATTAGATGTCACAGCAACAATGAACATAAAAAATAAATATCACAATAATGAAGATACGTGAAACAAGAGGGCCATGATGGCCCTATATCGCTCACCTGAGTTAATTTGAACCAATAAAAGAGGGCCAGGGCCAAGATGGCCCTAAAGCGATCACCTAAGTACTGGCACATTATCGAACTTCTTCGAAATCTTATGGTCATATACAATCTGTGCAAGTTTGGTTAAGGTTGTTCAAGAAATGTGGGCTCTGTTGTGTATAACAACATTGATATAGACAGTTTAAGACACTGACAAAGTTTGGTAAAGATCAAATATAAAATGAAGGTGCTGGAGAATAACACCTTGGGCAGAGCCAAATGTGACCCCAGGGCTACATATAATATATGAGAGCTGTGTGCTTCGTGGTTTTAGAGAAGAAGATTTTTTAAGTTTTTCCCTATACAAGTCTATGTAAAACGTGACCACTAGGGCGGGGCCAAATGTGAACCCAGGGTCACCATTTGAACAAACTTGGTAAAGGACCATAAGAGTATAGTAAATGCAAAATATTAAACCTCTGGCTCTTGTAGTTCCAGGGAAGAAGTCTTTAATGTATTTCCTATATAAGTCTATGTAAAACTGTGACCCACGGAGTGGGGTCAAATTTTACCCCTGGGTCATCATTTGCACAAACTTGGTAGAGGACCATAATCTAATAGTAAATGCAAAATATTAAACCTCTGGCTCTTGCAGTTTCAGAGAAGATTGTTTTTTTCCTAGATATATAAGTTTATATAAAACTGTGACCCCCGGGGCGCGGCCAAGTTTGACACCAGGGTCACCATTTGAACAAACTTGGTAGAGGACAATAAGCTTATAGCAAATGCAAAAAATTAAACCTCTGGCTCTTGCAGTTCCAGAGAAGAAGATTTTTTTCAGTTTTTCCCTATACAAGCCTATGTAAAACTGTGACCCCCGGGGCGAGGCCAAATGTGACCCCTGGGTCACCATTTGAACAAAATTGGTAGAGGACCATGAGCTTATAGCAAAAGCAAAATATTAAACCTCTGGCTCTTGCAGTTTGAGAGAAGATTTTTTAAGTTTTTCCCTATACATATCTATGTAAAACTGTGACCCCCGGGGCGGGGACAAATTTGAACCCAGGGTCACCATTTGAACAAACTAAGTAGAGAACCATAAGCTGATGCTACATGTAATACATGAGAGCTCAGTGCCATGTGGTTCCTGAGAAGATTTTTTCAGTTTTTCCCTATACAAGCCTATGTAAAACTGTGACCCCCGGGGCGGGGGCGGGGTCAAATGTGACCCCTGGGTCACCATTTGAACAAACTTGGTAGAGGACCATAAGCTTATAGCAAATGCAAAATATTAAACCTCTGGCTCTTGCAGTTTCAGAGAAGAAGATTTTTTAAGTTTTTCCCTATACATGTCTATGTAAAACATGTGACCCTTGGGGCGGGGCCAAATGTGACCCCAGGGTCACCATTTGAACAAACTTTGTAAAGGACCATAAGCTTATAGTAAATGCAAAATATCAAACCTCTGGCTCTTGCAGTTTCCGAGAAGAAGATTTTTAAAAATTAAAAAAAAACTCCTCTACAAGTCTATGTAAAACTGTGACCCCCGGAGCGGGGACAAATTTGACCCCAGGGTCACCATTTGAACAGACCCCCGGAGCGGGGACAAATTTGACCCCAGGGTCACCATTTGAACAAACTTAGTAGAGGACCATAATCTGATGCTACATGTAATACATGAGACCTCTGTGCCTTGTGATTTCAGAGAAGAAGATTTTTTAAAGTTTTTTCCTATACAAGCCTATGTAAAACTGTGACCCCCGGGGCGGGGCCAAATGTGACCCCTGGGTCACCATTTGAACAAACTTGGTAAAGGACCATAAGCGTATAGTAATTCAAAATATCAAACCTCTGGCTCTTGCAGTTTCCGAGAAGAAGATTTAAAAAAAAAAATTCTATATAAGTCTATGTAAAACTGTGACCCCCGGGGCGGGGACAAATTTGACCCCAATGTCACCATTTGAAAAAACTTAGTAGAGGACCAAAAGCTGATGCTACATGTAATACATGAGACCTCTGTGCCTTGTGGTTTCAGAGAAGAAGATTTTTTAAAGTTTTTTCCTATATGCCTATATGAAAAACATGCAAAATCTCAATATACAAACTTTGGACCCCCGGGGACTTCATTTGAACAAGCTTGATAGTCTAGATGTTGGCGATCATTTTAATAGAAAAACTGTCGAAATCTGTCCAGTGGTTCTTGAGAAGAAGATTTTTTAAGGTTTCAACCATATATGGTAATGGCGGCCATCTTGGATGTCGCGCTGACCTAATTTTAATAAATCTAAAAAGCATTCACCCACGTCAAGTTTGGTCAAAATTGGCCAAGCGGTTTCTGAGGAGAAGTTATTTGAAGCAAAAGTTAACGAGGGATGACGGACAGACGGACGACGGACGAAGAGTGATCCCAATAGCTCACCTTTGAGCCTTCAAAACTGCTGTATGACGTCTAAATTTCTGGTCTAGGGTGACCTCAAAACACGAGGTACCAAAATATTAAAGAAAGCAGAAGTTTAAAGTCAGAATATGCTTATATTGTTAACCTTAACGGAGAAGAAAGAGACTTTGCATCAAGTATTTGTGTATAATAGTACCGTCAAATTTGCATTAAATCCCCCGATGTACCCAGCCATTAATAGAAACAACTGATTAGAAACGTACGCTTTGTATGTACGCTTTGTTAAAAAGGCACACTGACTTTATAACTCGTGTTTACATAAACATTACCTGTGGTATAAATTTGTATCTGCACACTTCCTGTGTTGTGTTTAGCGTTGGCGCAGTGTGTAAGGCATACAGCGTAATTAGTACACAATATATTCAGAATAGTGTGTAGTTAATAATTTTATTCAGTTTATTTGTTAGCGTAATTCTCCAAGTTGTAACACTTCCAAGTGCTTCGCCAACTGTTTCAGTTTATGTGTTAATAAGCATATTCTGCCTTTAAATTACACCGAGTCGGCCATCATGGATCTAGCACTGGTCAAACACTGGTCATCATGTATCTAGCACTGGTCAAATACTGGTCATCATGTATGCAGAGAACACTGGGCAAACCCATGATTTTAGAGAACACTGGTCAAACTCATGTATCCAGAAAACACTGGTCAAACTCATGTATCCAGAGAACACTGGTCAAACTCATGTATCCAGAGAACACTGGTCAAACTCATGTTTACAGAGAACACTGATCAAACCAATGTATCCAGAGAACACTGGTCAAACCAATGTATCCAGAGAACACTGGTCAAACTCATGTATTCAGAGAACACTGGCCAGACCCATGTATCCTTATTCAGAAAACACTGGTCAAACCCGTGTATTCAGAGAACACAGGTCAAATCCATGTATCCAGAGAACACTGGTCAAATCCATGAATTCAGAGAACACTTGTTAAACATGTGTATTCAGAGAACACTGGTTAAACCCATGTATCCAGAAAACACTGGTCAAACTCATGTATCCAGTGAACACTGGCCAGACCCATGTATCCGTATTCAGAGAACACTGGTCAAACTCATGTATCCAGAGAACACTGGTCAAACTCATGTATCCAGAGAACACTGCTCAAACCCATGTATCCAGAGAACACTGCTCAAACTCATGTATCCAACAATCACTTGTCAAACCCATGTATCCAGAGAACACTGGTTAAACTCGTGTATCCAGAGAACATTGGACAAACCCATGTATCTACAGAACACAAAGGCAGGTTTTAAATATTCTCTGTGTGCATGGAAAATGTAATACTCTAAAAGGCTGTGTGGAACTAAGGTCATTTCTTTCTTTCTTTCTCTTATTTGCAATTAATCAAACTGACTCAGTAGGTCAGTGGACGTAGCATTGTGCTTTACAGCTGCAGACCCCTGGCCCAGACGCATACCTGAATAGTCCTGAATGCATTATCCAGGCTCATCTTTTGACAGAAATTATCTTTTTCCTTCTGACACAGCAGGTGTGTCACCAATATTTTGAATTCATCAAAGAGCACTGACACTCGATTCTCTGCCATACTGTGAAGAACCGCATCATTTAACCTAAGTACATCATTGCTGAAAGTAATACAAGAATTCAATGGAATTAAGAATCTCTGCCATATTGTTAAGAACTGCATCAGTTAACCTAAGTACATCATTGCTGAAAGTAATACAAGAATTCCATGGAATTAAATGTCTTGCATTCACTGCTCTTTGACACACATGAATGATGTCCAAACGGGTAAAAAGTGGATTGATCTTTTGCAGCTTATTTAAAGGAAGTACATCAAGATTGGTATTTGTTTTAGAATTGTTTAAATACATTAGTAAATGTATTTAATTGACTAAAATAAACTATATGAGCCATAAACCACCGAACGTAATAGCACTGATTATATAAAATAAACATAATATATGCGGTAACATAAATCTCAATGTATTGCAAAGCGAGTGTCATGTGTAGATATGATTTGCTCCGGGCGACAGCTATTTATAACTTTGAGGTTTCTGTAGGGTATTGTAGTTCATAATTATTAATTAATGCGCTTTATTACAGGAAGCTGTTAATGTTCCATGTAATTTGTAAATCTTTGAATCATTTTAGGTTTTAAATTGGTATTAATTTTTTAAAATAAAATTAGCCACAAAGCCTGATATATATATATTATTCACTTTAAGGGAAACAAAAATAAGTAAATAAATACAAAACTTGAATGTAAAATTACTAAGTTATCTGTCCTTTGCACGAAGGGTCACGGTCACATTCACTATGTCACATCGAGCAGTATTACCAGAGATAAAACGTATAACCAAAGTTTGACGTCTCTATGGCATACAGTTCTTAAGAAAGTAACGGAAAAGTAACATGTCTCTTATTTTCAGTGAAAAGGCTAGACAAAGACAACTCTTTTTTTCTGTTTACAAATTAACAATAAGCCAAAGGGTGGAATAAAGTAGTTAATTTCTTGAAACGATGGCCATCTTGGATCACGGATGGCGATGAAGAACACAACTCAAAAGCGGCACCTCTCAAGAACAGTCTTCGAAATTAGTTGGTAGCTTGAAGCACGTGGTCAGTAAAAATCAAGTTGTGCATGTTAAAAATTAGATGAAAAGGTAATGCCAAAATGAATCAAAACGAAATCAGACACAAAACTTAACGACTTTGCGTGTGAACTAATTTAAAAGTTGATTTATTTTGTTTTTACATCGCCGGAACCAACTCTCAGTTTCAGAACAGACTGACTCAATTTCATTTGCTGTTTTCGAAAGGTTGGGGACGATATTTAGTATGAATCAATACTGTGATGTAAACCCGACTGATAATGAACTGAAAATCGTTTCCGTTCTAATTTGTAACCTATGATGAGCTTTCTTCATTAATTCGAAGGAGCAAAACCCGGCAGGAAGGACCAGCAAAAAAAAAGTAATGCAGATGTTAGTAAAAAAAAATTGGAAATAAACAGAACCCGTAATTTTATATCCCATGACTGAGAATAAAGTGTCAAAACAATCAAGTTCTTTATTTTATTTAATTATTTGTGATATTATTCTAAAAGAGAATAAAACTTTCTGTGACAATATACATATTTGTCTAAAAGTAATACTCAAATAATAATAACAAATTCGGATCAGTAGAAATATGTTCGGGCTTGTACATTTTTGCAAGTCTTACGCTCAACAGTCTAGTAGCTCAAAATGTTTTGCATGAAGACTGACAGAAGGACTGGTGTTCAGTTTCACTGAAATAGTTTCAGAGGAGTTGTCAGTTCCATTTAGCTTACCAATCTATTTGCTGGCCTTAGTTAAGCTATAAATGGATTCCGATTTGTGACATGAAGCTAAACCAATTATACAAACGAGGCATCTAACATGCCATGTTATAAAGCTTACACTATTAATATAGTTCTTCACGATACCAAACAAACTCTATTAAGCCCTGCTGACCTTAAACTAGCCTATATACAGGCAGAAACTCTTTACATGCTTTACTACAATTGTAATATGATTTAAGCATGTTTCATGATCTTTTTCTGTGGTCAGTCTTAAAAATAACATATATACAGATTTAACTTGATTTTTTCCTGCAAAAGACATACCTTACCTTACCTGTTCTGTTTTATTCCTTACACATCTAAATGACCTTGATTTGTAGCATTTAATCTAAATGACTTTGATTTGTAGCAATTAATCAAAATGACCTTGATTTATAGCACTTAATCAAAATGACCTTGATTTATAGCACTTAAAATTACCTTGCTCTGTAGCACTTAAGAAACCAGGAGTCACACTCTTCTCTGATTTTCGTGTTGATTTCCCTGACGCGCAAAATCTTCATCCAGTCTTCATACAAGTCAGGAATATATTTCTCCTCTTGGTGCTAATAAAAGAAAAGCTATGTGGATAAATAATGAGTAAATACTTATATATATTACCAATACTAATAATTCTTAGATGTTTTACCAGATTATGCATATATGTCAATTGTAAAAAAATGAAAAGCTACATGTTGTACTGCAAATTTTATTTCAAGGGGGGCATTCCAGTCCACTCTCATCTATTCTTCAGATTAATTTTAATGTTACACAACCAAGTACACTTCTGTGGATTTAGGATTGTTGACCTTTCAAGAGAGTTCTTGGGAAAGACTGACCTTTAATCAAACTGCATCAGTTTTAAAGGGACACTATGTCATGGCAATCTTGAAGTCTTTAAAATTAGCCTCTCTATTTATTAATCCAGTATCATTTTGACTTTAAATCTGCTTGTATATATCTTCGGTAAATCTGCTTGTATATATCTACGGTAAATCTGCTTGTATATATCTACGGTAAATGCAATTTTCAACTTTTCTTCGTTATTCTACAAAAGCTTTGAATATATTATTGGTGAAATGTAATCAGCAGTTAGTAATATGCAAATACAATTTGCTTTATACAATTCTTATAATTAATATTAATGATCGAACAAATTAATTTATATAAAAAAACTAATGGGATACTACAGTTTTTTCTTAAAAAATCAAGATAGCCATTGTGCAGTCTTCGAATTAACCCACTAGCAAGAAGCCCGGGACTAGTAAACTGTCATTCAGGCTAGCGATTTGTTTTAATTTATATAGTCGGGTTAAAGGGAAATGTACGGGTTTTCATGATTATGTAAGAACTCGGGCTAGTGACATGAATATTTAAATTCAAAGACTGAAGGCTGTGTCCCTTTAAGGCTTGCAATCAAAATAAAACAAACTGAAAAACAACAAAACTGACAAAACTTACATTCTGCATGAACACCAAAATACTCAAATCTTCATCAGTCATTGGTGTTTGGTCACATGATGGAACAGCTGTTGCCATGATGATCAATTACACCTCTAAAATAATAGTATATATATGAATGTATGTATGTATGGCATCAAAGGCGTACAGTGACTGTGTTCTTCCAAAAACTTCAAAGCATGCCGCGAATCTTTACTACGGACATCCCATAATTTGTGTAAATTACCGATTATAGCCATGCCCATCTAATCTTATTTCATTTGAGACAGCTGAGGTAAGAAGTTGCGAAGCAATAAAACTCAGCGATGCCTATAATTGACAGATAAAAACCGGTTTTGTCCAGTTTTATCAAGGGTCACACTCGTGGCTGGCGTAAGGAGTTTTAATTAGATAACCAGTCTGCGAAATTAACTTTTGGACTTGGTTGTCCTTCGAGCAACCATTTCATCACAATTTGGTTGCCCGAAAGGAGAAATGGTTGCCCGAAATATTTCTATTAAAAACGGAAGGCTTTATAATTATTACTCTGAAGATATATGTAAACAAAGCAAAACTTGATGTCTCTATAATATTTATTCAGAATTTATTCTTTCGTATAGTTTATAAGAAGATTTTCTATGTCATTCTCCGAAAAGTCACAGTCTGAGTCATCATCAGAGTCATCAATGCAATCATCTGTTACATAGCGCAACATTGACATTTTGTCACAACTGGAAACACGTTTTTACCGACGCATGCGCTAATTAGCATATTGTTGATGTTTATTTTATTTTCATTGGGTGGAATAATTCACGAACCGTTCATGAATAATTGTAGTTTTCCGTTGCTCTATCGATCGGAACTATTCGCCAATCACGTACTCTATAAAATATGGATTCCCGAATGACGGAATCCGACGAGTCCGCTCCGATTGGTTGCTCTATACAAAATAAAGAATTCGGCAAAATCCGATCAAAAACGAGGTTGTGACCTTCCCTAGAGGGATACAATTAATTGATCAATTCCTCGTAGCATTTATACCGGTGTCACAGTATTTTTCTCAACGTCAATATGAAAAAGCAGAAATTGTGTTTCCTATTCGACTTTTATACTTGTTTTGATCATTGCACTTCCAGAAAGTTTGGTTGTCCGATTGGACAACCAAACTGGGAACTCGTGGTTGTCCTGTTCGGAAATTAGTCGTCCTGGACAACCGGACTACCGCTAATTTCGCAGACTGGATAACTGGCCTAGCCGTGCATTTCACAAAATGAAAGAAGCAGTATAATCTCAACGCCAAATTGCTTAATTTATATTCATTAACCACAAAGTTGGAACTTCTTACACACAACAGCTTATACTTCTTACGCTTTTTCTTTTATATCTGTGTGTCATTTTTCAATGTATTTATCAAAGTAACAAAGAGAAACGAAGTATTGATAGACAGACAACATGTAATAATCTCTAACCTAGTGGAAAGAACTCTTTGCGAATGGAGTCCGAACAAGGAAGTGAAAATATCACTGGCAAAAACGATTGATTGCTTTGATAATAAATATTTACTCCTACACTTGACAGTTTTACTTACTTTTCATTAATGTATGCCGATTTAAAAGCTTTCCTGGATGGATGAATTGAAAACTGTTTGCAAAATGTAATTCACTGTATAAAACCTGTGGGTGGGGTTTGACATGCAAAGGCAATTTTTTTATATAATGATATCATCATATATTTTCTTTTATAAACATATCCTTGATTAATAAATCTCCTTTTTTTAACACTTTAGATCCCCGTCCCTCAAACCCTCCACCCCCAACACCACGTGGAATCATTGACTCAACTGAGTGTGAATGCCATGCCCAAACACATGAACTTCCAAATTTGATATGCAGGAACCTTAGTGTACTCTTATCATGAAGGGGTCTACGTGGAGCAGTGAGCTCTGTGCTCAACTTTATAGTGCTGCCACAACGGAATACCACGCCGTAGACACATGAATTTATAGTGCTGCCACAACGGAATACCACGACGTAGACACACAAATTTATACCCCTGGGCCCATCCAGTCACATTATACTGACACCGGGCCGACCAGTCCTAGAACCACCCTTAATATGATGTGTCAAGCAAAGGGGCTACTAGTACCATTTTTATAATGTCACTGGTATGAACTGGCGGTGAAATAACAGTAAAAAATGTACGCTATGCCATACAAACTGTCCAGATTAACCCTTAACCTGCTAAGCACGACTATAATAGCCTTTGCAGGCTGATCAGGGTTTATAATATCTGGCTGCTGATCAGTCATTTCCCCCAAAACACCCCTTTGTCACATCAATGGAATGGTCTTAATTCAAAGAAAGAACAGTCCATTATATATATGCAGCTGGTTAAGAGTTAATACATGATGTATTTCAGTGCTCACACTGGCCATTTTAAATTAATAGCCACACATTTTTTAGTTACGAAAATAATAGCCAACTTTCATGCGTAAGAAAGTTTGGTCAGTCGTAAGAGCCAAATTTTCAATCAGGTTTTATTAGACTATCAGGGCCTCCTCTGGCTATATTTTTCTTTTTGTCACCACTTTCTCCAAGTGAAAGAAGTAGGTGCCTAGACTAGAATTTAAAAGCAGGATTCCAGGAACTCCTTACACATTCATATAACAAAGAATGATGGATTAAATAATGAATAGAAATCTACTTTATGCTCTGTAGCACTTAAGAAACCATGGTTTTAAAGGGTCGTGGTCAGATAAGGATCGCGACATGTCTGTTTCAAAAGTTAAGGGATCGTGACGCCGCTATGCCATAAATGACTGGGGAAAACCTTGAATTCGATTAGAAAGACTTGCTTTAATTTTAACACGACTTTTTTCTCTCTTTTTTTTATAAAAGTGCACTTACTTTTCGAAACAGATGCATACTAAATGCAAATACAAAGTCAACTCTTATACAAATTATAATCATCGTACACAGCAACAGCTGTTATAGTTGTACCAGGGTTCTCAATAGACTTTAAAAGTGAAGAGTCATATGACCCTTGACTCAAAAATCTCAAGGGTCAAAATTGAAAAAGCAAGAGTCAAATATAAATCGAACAAATCGAAACGCCGTTTTATAAAACATCCTTTAATAACTTTAATTGTAGTGAATTCTGTAAATATTGTATTACAAAGAAAGGTGTGCAAGAATATAATTTAATGTATGTTTAATTCTCAAGAAATCTATTCTCATTTTATTAATTTCATTTATTTCAAAAAATAATTCTGTAGTATAGTACACTATAATATTATATAATAGACGAAAATATACTTCTTTGCGCCATTTATTTGTGAATTTAACATACATGAATTAATAAAGTCCGTTACTCGATAGCACAAACAATGTCCGTAATCACAATACGTAATGTCCGGTAAGTTTTGACTGAATGCCAACCCAGGTTAAAAAACGCTCTTTTTATGTACATTTCGCCGATTTATAAATATTTAAATTATCCTCATTAAAACTATATTTCTTTATTCTTTAAAACGTGCGTAAAACAAAATTAACGAACAACAACACAAATAAACAAACAACAAACACAAATAAAGTCAATTTTATTTTTGCCGATTTTACCTGTTTGACCGCTAGCTTCTGTTTTATCGCAATTCAATTTAATTAACCCCCTAATCAATCAGAAGCCGGTAGCAATCAATTAAACAGTTAATCCAATCAAGTCATAATAGTCTCCACCCGCGCAAAGCATCATAAACTTCAAAGATGATCATTAAATTATCAACACAATAGCAGCGATTAGATTACACAGTGACACCATTTACAGACAGTTATTTCCCCCTCTGGCACACAAGATGCGACAGCAGCGAATTTGATTGGTCGAGAGGCGATCAAGGTCGTCAGGCAAGGTGTCAATCACTGTTTATGCAGCTGTGATGTAAATAGGTATTGGATTGATGCTTGGAAGCAAATACACGCGCGTCATAAAAACGCACAGGTCGTAAATTAGATGCGTCAGAAATGGGTCAAATTGAAATTCCATGCGTCAAAACGCGTGTGTACGCGTCTATTGAGAACCCTGGTTGTACCACACAAAAGGAGTTGCTAGTTCCTCCCACTCGCTATTTCAGTTAGGTTGACCAATTAAAGAAGCAATATACCTATGTCACTGAAGGATCAAGTATGTCCTACGGTGCTAATTGTATATTCAGTCCATACACGAATGATCCAAACTGATTCGACACTAGTAAATACTCCTCTGACTAGGGAGCGTAACATGACCATTTCGGGAAATAGCTGATAAAGTGTGAAAGTAAATCATGAACATATTGTTTTGAGGGGAAATCCTGAGATTGTACACTTAAATCCGGAGAGACTGAAAAATTCGGAAAATCTTGATTTTATCCGGATATTTGGCAGGCCTGAAAATATATGAGATTAACCGGAGTATTCGAATAGCCGAAATTGAACATTTTGTACATGTAACTCTAAATCAATGTTAGACCTACAATTGCAGGAGGAAATGGCGTTATTCAATTTTCTATCAGTTGATGAGGTCCTCCAAATACAGCTTTGTATGAAGTCAACATATTAAAACACAGAAGCAGTTTTTTTTCATTAGTTGTGTTGTGGTTTTATTTTTGTTCTAAAACAATGAGATATCAACAAAGTTTTGTATTTAGTACACCTAACTTACTAATTTGTTGTTTTCTTCTCCATAAAGTTCAATATAACTTTCTATTGAAAGAAAAAGCTATACTCAGGTCACAATTTATACCTGAGCTTATAGGTGATGTAGCATGTTTGCAGTAAATATGACCATTTGACATTGGGTAATAGGTATGTAAATTGTTTTATTTCCTAGCAGTAACTTTCAATGTAAACAAGTTGCAGTTTTAAACTTCTGGTGAAATAACTGACTTCTGTTTTATCAGTAAAATCTACCTATAAAAACATGCAATGAAATAGTATAAATCATTACTATACCAGTCTAATTTGTTTGTGAGGCTTTCCAGTTCAATGATCAGGTAAAATCAATCGTCTTGAACTCTTCGGCCTAAAACAATTTAATTTTGTTATGGTAAAATGTGAAAATGTTCCTTTTGCAACAAATCCTTTTTTTTCCTCACTGAACATGATTAAGGACAAGTAAAAAGCCTAATTGTTGTGGACAAGATATACCAGTATATATTCCTAGTTTGAAGCAGATAAATACTTCCAATAATTGTGTTTTAGGATAGACTTTAACGATATATATGTTTAACTAGGCGGGAGGGTAGTAGAATGAATCCCAAATTGGCCCAATATCCATGACCATTACAAGCAGTACAAAGCATACGACCAGAGGTCAAAAGAGATGCTTACTGCAGATATGTCACTTTTTTACCTCTGTCAAGCAGACAATAATAGCAAACAAACAGTCAAAATGTGTTAATGATCAATTCATGTCTGTTTTCACTTAAGAACTCAGAGAAGAAGTAATTGATATCCATGACTCGCAAGCAAAGGTCAAAGTCCATATTCCCTTTGACATTACAGTAATTAAAGGAATGGTGTCCAAAACATCTTCAACATCGATTTGTCAATGACTCAATGTGTTGTTTCAGATGACTTGCAGGAGAGGGAAAAATAGTCAAATCACCTGGGTACAGTAAGCCTGCCAAGTAAAAGCCAATATTTTTTATTTATTTTTTTTAACCACCCACCAAGGCACGTCAACACTAATATTATTTTCTTTTAGTTATTTCAAGAATCTTCGCACGCTCTATGCATTGTCAAATGGACACATAGCCGAATTTTGAATAAATATCAATCCTGCACGTACCTCTCACGATCATGACGATGTGGCATTTACTCTACTACTGGACTGTATGCTACTTCACTCTTCTGTCATTCCTGACATATTCTATTCAACATTAAGTGTTTGTTTTAAAGTCATTCTTGTGGATACATTTATTTAATTTTCAAAACATTTAAAAACAAACTTACCTGCAATACAAATCGTCGAAAATAAATGCTTTTCCTTCAACTATGGCGTTTGTATTTTGACGGCCTCTGCATTTTGTACCGCTGCGTAATGTTTACGGAAAATGAAACTAGGTCAAGTTACCGAATTACTTTGTAAAACAAATTCTGATTGGCTTATTTTTAATGGTCGACCAATCGGCTGTTTACAAACAGAAAAGTTGGGATTATCAAATGTTCTATTTATAGAAATTTCCTGGAAACGCAACAAAGAAAAGCTATACTCAGCGATCTAAGAAGTCTAACAACGCTTCTATAAAAAATATTTTCCAAAATTAAAGCATCAATTTGATATAAAAGTGTTTGTTTGAATTAAATTTTTATTAGGACAGATTTTATATGCCGGTACTTTATTCGAACATTCGGTTCAGATCACAAATATCCATCATGGCGGACTTCAGCAGTTTGCTTGCAGGGTTGTTGGTTTATATTGTAAGTTCTTAGTAAGTAAGGGTGTGAACTCGGTGACAAATACCAGGAACTACGATAAAACTTTATTTCACAAGAAGATGGCGTTAATTTATCAGACGTGTTGCACAAACAGGTTTTATGAATCTAAATTCACGTGAAGCTGCCACGTCATTTTTTACTTTCAACTTCTGGCATTGGCGAACACATCGAGTACATTTTCAATTGTTGTATGCCTTGACAGTGGGAAATTAAGTTCCTTTAAGATGTCATTGATTTTCTTCCTTCTTTATAAAGGACTGACTGATGTCAAGAGAAAAACATTTTTCTAAACATAAAATTTTATTTTTACACATCATCCAAAAACTAAAAAAATGTGTCCATCATACACAATGGGACACGGATAACCCACTTTAGTAGGGATAGTCTATCTATCTTCTTTAATTCCAAAACCCTGCTGGGGACCTAGGAATGGTACGCATCTGTCCTATCTGACATAGACATGTTAATAGATAAAAGTAAGTAATTAAAAATAAAATCATAATAAAAAAAATAAAGCTTTTGAAATGTGAAGGTTATTCTCACTCACAGGAAATTGCTTCATTTGATTATTACCGCTGCGGGTTGGAATCCCACTGGGGGCTCTACTTGTAATGATTAATGTTGATTCTTACGTATGGCGGAGGGTGTACAGTACTGGTTCTACCCAGGAAAAGTGGGTGGTCTGCCTCCACCACCAAAATCGACCGTCATATGTAACCTTACATGTGTTGAAAATGACGTAAAACACCATACAAACAAACAAATTGTGAAGGACTAACGGGTCATTTTGGGTGTTGTTTTACTGAAGTCAAGCAGAACGTTTACAGAAATATCAAATACATACACCTTGTACACTGTCGCATGCAGAAATGAATTTCCTATCCAACAATACCTTTCTTCCTACGATCCTGTGTCAACACACAGGGAGGTGTACAGTACTCGTTCTATCCAGGAAAAGTGGGTGGTCTGCCTCCACCACAAAAAAAAAAAACAACCGTCATATATAACCTTACATGTGTTGAATATAACGTAAAACACCATACAAACAAAACGATCAAAGTCAGAAGTCACCTAAGTGCAGGGGTCGAATTTCACTCTTACGGACTCGCAAAATGCGAGTTGATTTTTCAGATTGCTACTGAAAATTTCGAGCACTTGCTTTTTTCTGCGAGTAGAAATAAATAGCACATACTTGATTGAATATCATCCACGAAGACTGACAGAACCAACAAATGGTCTGACGACATATGTAGTCAAACCTCTCTCAATTATAACATGATAATTTGCGTAACTTCATTGTCAAACAAAAATAAGTAAATGCAGTCTTTATCAGATTGACGCTTATCCAGTAAACAAGACTAGTGCAAGCGTCTATACGTAATGAATCGATATCAACTTCCGTTAAGATAACTCGGGACTTTACACAATCAATTACCATGACTGGAGAAAATAGTATGACAGTTACAACTACGGCACCGAGAGAAACAGTAGCCATCACAGCGTCACTAAAAACAGTATCGCGATGGGAGAGAGAACTCAATATTACGCTGGGGAAGGTTATTAACAATAACGTCTGCACGGAGATATGGTGCGAGTGTTGCCGTGTCCACGCAAGCGACCGCAAATCATCAGTACGTAAATTCGATATTACGTATTGTTAATTAATGTGTTATTCAACAGAATTTACATCCCGATATTACTTGAATAAAAATGCTAGTGAGAACTGATTTTAGCTAGTAGATTTTTTAGTCACTGGATATTTTTAGCTAGTGGCTAAATTTGTGAAATTCGACCCCTGTAAGTGCAATGTGAATCTACTCGTCATTTGTCTTTATATCCGGTTTACATTCCAAAATTATGTTTTTGTTATTTTCGGCAATCTGATGTTATCCCGATACTCAGATTGAACTACTTACTTACGTCATAATGCAGAACATTATGACGAATTATGACGTCAGTAGTTCAAGCGCAATATCTTGATTGCATCAGATTACCGGAAAAAAAAAAAAAAATCATTTTGGAATGTAAAACGGATATCCAGACAAATAACAAGTAGATTTAAACTGCACTTTGGTGACTTTTGACTTTGATATCTCTATGAGTTAAAAAAGGATTGTAGGAAGAAATTCATTTCTGAATGTTATAAAACAGGGCTTTTGGTATTTTAGGAAAAAGGACCCTTGTACATTTGAGAAATTTCCATTGTAAAAGCTACCAAATTGGGAATGTTTTTCATCAATAAAATGGCCAATTGAGAATTGTTTACGTCAACATTTTGTAAGTAAGGCCTAACAAAAAAATATGTGTGTTTCCAGTTTCCCGACCGGACCCTACTTTTTCACCGCCGACCCTAAATATTTTTAGCGAAAAAAAATAAATATATATTACATTCAAACAAACAACAAATATTTTATTCAAATGATAATTTTATTAGCCAGAGTAGTTAAACATCTAATATGGATCCAAGCTGTTTGCAAAGGTTATCAAGAAGTTGCCTTAGTACAAAAATGGCGTAATATATGCGAACAATATATATATATAAAAAAAATATCTAAAAAAAACAAACTTTTTCCTACCTACCTACCCTAACTTTTTGACAGGGTGAAACAAGAAACACACATATTTTTTTTTAGGCCTTAGGGTGAGGTAAAAGCCTAAAAGGGATTATTAGGAACACTATTACATCAGTAACTTACCACTTATATTGATAAGTATGTAACCTAAGGGATGTATCAGTACAACATACATAAAAAAAAAAAGAAAGTTTTTTTTGATTGAGATTGTTTTTTCTCTCATTAATTCATACCTTTCACATGACATCATCAAAATAGTTTGACCAATCAGTGATCAATAAAATAAAAGACCTCCACATTCTGGTAGGGGGTAAACTAGGTGTTTATGGTGCTCAACTGACTTCAGCCCTTTATAAAACTAGTTTGTAGTGATAATTATATTAAAAGCTTTGTCTTTTGTGTACATCTGTGTATATTCTTTTGGTGATGTCTGATTTTAAAACACCAATATGAATACATTTAATTTAAATCACGGTCTAATATTTTCGTTTTTCATATAGAGATTGAGGATAAAGTCTGATTAAACACCTTTATTTTCACCAACTGAATATCTCGACCAACCAGAAGATGGCCGGATGTGGAAGTTATGAATTGGGGAAAAAAAGACACCATTTTGCATTGAGAATGGGACCATTTTTCGGTCCCGTGGGTCACCTAGAAAAAAAACCTGTGTATATATTATGTATTTTTGTTAACGTCTGCTTGACCTTAGGAAAACAACACTAAACTGTCCAGTTACTGCTCTTCATAAATGATTATAATAACAGAAACAGAATGTAATAATCAAAAGATACAATTTCCTGTCTTCTCACTGACCTTCTTTAATAGGAACAGTATGTTGTGATGTAGATGTTAGTGTGTATGAAGTTTGAATTATAGCATAGTTTTTCGGGTATATGTGAGATTTTACTGCTTCTCGAGGGCCGTAGGTGAAAGAAGTTTTAGGGTGTTGAAGTTTTCAGTAAAAATAACAGCTCTATCCAATCCAGAAATAGCATTATCACACGCCATGACCATGACCCATGGTTTGATTATTGCAGCCATTCACAAATATTATTGGGCAAATAATGTCAAGGAGTGCTGTTTTGGTAACGGTTTAGTGAATTTGATTGACAGGTTGTGTATAAACATTAGAACTGTGTGTGCGTAAAATTGAGTAGACCATGGTATAACTGCCGAATCTGTCATTTATAGCACGGCTGAAATATACCGACGGTTATAGTACGGTTTAGGCTCAGACCTTCAGGTTTATGAAAATTATATCATAAGGCCACATAAAAAAATATGCGTGGTTCAGGTAACCCGACCGACCCTATTTTAAGGGGCCGACTCTAAAACTTTTTATGCAAAAATTAAAAAAAAAAATGTTAATGCAAAAGTAATTTAACATATATTAAATTCATTATCAGAATTGAATTCATTATTGGGGGCACACATTATTTTGTTTGGCCTAAGCAAGAACAAAGGAAAACCATTAGAGCTATGGTACAAGTTGTATGTATTACACAAACAATTGGAATAAGTAATAGATAGAGTCTGGTCTCAGAGAGTTGGCTTATTTAAACACCGAGATGGGCGTAGCCCATCGAGGTGTTTAAATAACCAACGAGCTGAGACAGATTCTATCTTTTTTGTAGCATGGTGTACTTAGTAACACTGTGACGTCATAGTGACCGTACTCTAAATTCCAATATCCGGTAGTTGTAGCACGGCATAGCCACGCCCCTTTAGTTACCCTAATTAAACGATTTAATGCTCTGCATTCATCAAAGGAAATGTCACCGACCATGCAACAATTAGTAATAATGCAAATATGCAAGTAGAAAAATTAAAGCGATGCTGAAAGTTTTGATATAGTTTCAGTCACGAGTAGAATTAAATTCTCCAATTATATTGAATATAAAATGGTGGATACCCACTCCTGTTATTTCCACCTAGAAGAGGTAAGTGCCTACCGTATAATCCTTAATAAATGCCCCTCCCCTAATAAAGGCACCCACCCTCTCCCACCACCTTTTTTTGAGATATTTTTTTTCCAAAAGATGCAAGTTAGTCTGTTTCATTTTTAAATACCATGGAACACACAAAATCACTTTTCTTCGTAAAGAAAATCATTAATAATGCCTAATTCAAAAGTTAGATTTTTGCTCTTTATAAAAGCCCCTCTTTTCAAAAATGTTACGCACCCGGGAGGCGTTTATTAGGGATTATACGGTAAGTGCTTTAAAAAAAACTGTGTATTTTTAGTCAGATTTAACAGATGGCACAAAGTCTTGTTTGTCCAATTTTAATTTTATTAAATACTTCTCTTTTTTTTCAGGTTTACTTAGGTTTGGGTGATTGCAGTAATATGTCGGAGGAGGAATGTAAAACTCTTGGTTTCACACCGAAATTAATGTGCAGCTCCTGCCTCCTTCTGGATGATTATCAGACTCTCTCTCCCATCAAGGAAGATTGTAGAAAATGTTGTCAAGAAGAAACAGTCAATGAGGAGTTAAAAGTAAACACTATTTTATTATCAATCTTTTTTGTTTGTTTGCATCATCATGTTTAACACATTTTAGGCTATTTATGATGGTTAATTTTTCAGTGGTGGAGGCAGACCACCCACTTATTCCATTGGTGGAATAAATACTGTAAACCTCCTCCAATAATATGTAAGAATCGACACTCATTCCAGGGCCTTTTAACTAGTTTTGGAGAAAGGACATTTTGCCCTTAAATGGGGGGGAAAAAAGTCATAAATGGGGAATGAAATGTCGGGGTAAGTTTAAAAAATGGGGAAATCTTCATGATTTTAAAAGAAATTTGGGTGGGAAAGGGGCGTTATGCAGGCCGCTGCAAAGAAGGGTAAAAAAGGCCCTGCATTCAATTACAAGTTAAGCTTTCACCTATCACATATATCAGGCTTTTTCTTGTGGGTCTAGGGGTCCGACTTAAAATTGAAAATAATGGTATTTTCTATTCTTAACCCTTAACCCACTACATATATATAATGGACAGTTCTTTCTTTGAATTAAGACCATTCCATTTATGTGACAAAGGGGTATTTTGGGGAAAATGACTGATCAGCAGCCAAACATTGAAACCCTGATCAGCCTGCGAGTTACTTGTGGGCCTAGGAAGTAAGAATCTTTATGTGAGGAAGCTATCCAGCTGGCTTACGGAATGTGAGCGGTTCTAACCAGGTGCCTGCCCATGCACGAAAATTGCCCTTATGGGCACCTGGGGGTCTTCCTCCACCAATGGAAGCTGGAAAAGTCGTCATATGACATTAGCTGTTGGTGCGACTACAAAATCCAATGATTTTGCATTGTAATATGTGCTATCCAGGTTATGCATCGGGGTTTATTCAAGCGGTTTATCCCCGATTCTGTTAAACATTTATGGTGAATTTAATTTAAAACTGAACAACACAGTGCTTCTCCACTGGGAGCTCAACATGTAATGAGAAAGTGTCGATTCTTCGAGTGGCGGGAGGTATACAGTGCTGGTTCTACCCAGGAATAGGGGGTGGTCTGCCACAAAAGACTAACTGTCATATATGGCCTAACATAACGTAAAACACCACAGAAAAAACACCAGCCAGCACTAGTAACATTTTATATATTTTGTTCAATAAAACATTGCTGTAATTTTCTTCACATTGGCAATCTGACTAATTCTATATTGTACCATATTATTCCAGTTTATTGGTAGCTCTAGTTACCTGTGTCGGTGTGGTATAATTAGAAATGTTTACGTTATATAATGTTTTAAAAAAAGGACAGTATTTTTGAAGTTCTAGATTTGACAGAGGGCATCTTTGTATGGACAGGACCGAGATTATTTACGTAATATTTAGAATGTTCAGACATTGTTAAAACTATAAATTTCTATAATTTTCTTTCAGTTCTATCCATATGCAGAATTACGTGTGTGTCAATGAAAATTGGGGAGGTACCCCCAGGTACAGGGTATGTAGACTTCACTAACTCTTAGTGTTTCTGTTTCTGATGCTATCTGCATGCTGCATGTGTGAAATTATATTTTACAGAAATCAAATATCACATTTTGTATACCCATAAATCTGCAGTAGCAATATAATTCTGAACACATAACAACAACTTAACAGCGAATAATTTTCGGTCGGTCATTCTTTATTAAAGAACACTATTAAACATACAGGGCGTTCCCTTTGGTTTTGAGTAATTGAAAAGTTTTAAAAGTAGGCAGTGGATTTATAGTTCTTCTTTAGTTTAGACTCATTTATTTTACATCAATTGTAACAAAAACTCTCGGAACTTAACCACTCTTGATGTCTTCCTGGGTAGAGCCTGTAGTAAGCAAATGCAGATAAAGTGTCTTGCTCAGAGACACAACACATATGGTCATGGAGGGGATCGAAACCCATGACTTTTCGATCAAGGGTCCAGTGCTCTACCACTAGACCACAGTTCTTCCTTTGTTGTTATATAGGGGACTGCTAAAAGTAGCTGGTCTGCTAACCACTGTAGGAGGGTCAGTAACACCCCTGCGTCTGCCAGTATCTGTTAAGGAAAGCCCTGAACGTCTAGATAAAATGTTTCAGCTGTCAGAGAGTTCATCTGAAAACAATATTATTATATCAAGGGCTCAGTGCCAATCTATTGTTCTTTATTTATACAGTTACAGTAGTTTTGCATTCACCAATCGAAATACAGAAATGGTAATTGAAGTATTTCAACTTAAAAGGGACACACGGCGATCTTGACTTTTAAAACATTGCGGCGTCCCGTTACTTTCTCTGGACTATTCTGTTAAACCATACCTGGGATCCGAGAAAGGCAATTTAATAAACTCTATTTTGCATCTATGCGTGGGTGTTCAATTTCAAAAGTGCCTTCCTGGGGTCCCAAGCATATTTTAATGGAATAGCCCTCTACATAACTTGTAATTGTTCAATCATTAATATTAATTACAAGAATAGTTTAAAGCAAATTGCTTTTGCATATTACTTATTGTTGAATCTATTGCACCAATAAAATATTTTAAACCTTCAGTGGAGTAAGTAGAAAATAAAAACTCAAAATTTTATTTATACGCAAGCAGGTTTACAGTTAAATGATACTAGATGAGATGCTAATGCTAATGATAGACAAAAACTTCAAGATTGCCGTGTGTCCCTCTAAGTCAACTGCAAATTTATTTTCTTGGATAAACTTTTTAAATGTAATATTATTTCTCATTGCAGCTTTCGTTAAGGGCGACAAGCCATCCCAGTTTCCGAACCTTGAGATAAAATATGTCCGAGGGGCGGATCCAGAAATTTTTCTTTTAGACGAGGATAAAAATGTGATGGAGAATTTGGGAATAGAAAAATGGGACACAGATACTGTGGAACAGTTTTTTCAGGAACGATTGAGGAAATAAATGTGTGTTTGCAAGTATGTATGTATGTTGATGTAATACCCATAAGCAATTTTGCCATACATAATAAACATATATACTTAACAAAATTCCTAAGTACCCAGTTGTATAATTGCTATGATTTTTTTCTAAGAAAAAACATCGACTTGAAAGCTTAGTGCGATCAGAGCAGACGATTTAAACTTGTTATTTTGCAGTTTAACCGTATCTAAAATCAAGCTCGACTTAAAATGACAAAACTACGAGAATATTATTGACATCCTTCTTTGGTGGGTATTTAGGAATTTTGACTACTATACATGTATTTTCATATTTTCTTGTGATTCGTTTATAAAAAGGAGTCAAATGTAATTTTCAAATGATATTTTTTTATCATAGGAGCTTTTCATATAAATTTAATATGAGAATAAATTCATAAAAAGTTTTAGTTTTTAAATTGGGTACAAGGTTTATTCCCAATGTTTTAATCAATTATAAAACAGCATCAATCAGTTTTGTTTTAGAACCGTGATTTTCAGGTCTAAATTTCGAATTCACCATCGATTTTGAATGAAACTGGGTTCATCGTAACCCTGGTGCGTAACCTAGGATAGAACCTAAAAATGATTACTGTGCAGAATGATTTTTTTTGTTAAATAAGGGTTCATTTTAGACTCATTCGTTGTGTTTTGGCCATGTAGAAAATAAAATATTAATATTTGTCAGTTTTAAATGGGACCCCCAAAGAAAGGCCCGATGTACTCCCTTTAAAGCACACACATTTTCATATAATTTGTTTATGATATTGTCGTATGATACTAATATGATTCTGGAGTTAATGGTTGTATGTAAGAATCATGTACTACTTCTTTTCTATATTATCATATAATAGTTATCATATGAGAATCATATAAGAATCGTATGATGCTTATCTGTGGCAAAATTGATAGTGTACTACAGTGTGTGATAGAGAGTCTGTGAGTTACAAGTTTACCAGGATTAAATGCTATGAATAAATGTGACACAAACCAAATCCATATTTGTAAAATTCTTATACCAATTGTTAAAAAAATAGCAATTTAATTGCCATATTATTTTAGTATTTTGCCTTTAAAAGGCATTTAAATGATATGTAAAACTGAAATCCATATTATTTATATTCAGGCAGTTAACATGGCTCATAATTATTAATTTGCATGAAGGTTGCTACGTACTTTGTTATAAACTGCAAGTTGTTCATTGACCATGCCATCACTTGACTTACCAAATTTGTTTTGTAACATCACCATAGAACTTACACTATGTATGTTTTGAACCAGCTTTATGCTTTGTTTTATTTAATGTTAATGGCTAAAGGGACACATACCAGTCTTGATTCTTAGAAAGCATGTTACTCTTAGTTTTTCAAAAACAATTTGAATATTGTCTAATCATCATGATCAACTAAATAATTTCTGAAATCATTTTAAAAAAGTAAAATTAGTTTGGTATTTTCTTAATTGCTTTTTTTTTTTTTTTTTTTACAAAATCCAATTTTTATATCCCAAAGATTTTAATATTTACGTGGTTTTAAAGGATAATGATGGCTATAAAAACGAAGTTATATAAATTCAAAATTACAGTATACTTCATGGCAGTCCTATATGTCTCTTTAAAATGCCTGTTACATTTTCTCATGTGTCAGAGTTGTACGACAGTGTGGATGAATTTATTTTTTTGATGGAATATGGTTTTCATTAAGAGTTAATGGCAGTTTTCATTGATCAAAGCATTATTTAATTCTGTATGCAAGTATTGTCCAATCATGCTCTTAATGATGGCCTCGCTTTAAACCAATTGAATTGGCTTGTGGGGTTGGATGGGCGAATATGATTCGTCGATACAAAAATGCATCATGGGAAGAAATTTTGAATTGACCAATGGTTGTTTGTCATAATTTTGAATGAAAATGATATTTCTTTTTATTGTTTTGTCTTACTAAAATGTGAAAAAATTATATTTGTATAAAAATTGAAAATAAATGGCATTGTTGATTTATTATTTTGACTTCCATCTTTAAAGATTTGTTTTTTGCACACTATCTTCATTGCCCAGATAACTTTTGGACCTATTAGGTATTTCACTCATGAAATTAAAATTGAGTGAATTTCAAATGTTCAAAAATAATAGGGTGATTTGGGGATCAAATGTAAAACAAGCCAGGTAACTTACCCGTCTTTATGTGAGCTTTATTGACTTGTTATTCATGGCAGTGGTTTGTCAATGATTAATCATTATTAATGATTAATTTCCATAGAAACACTCATCACATGTTAATTTCAGAAGTGTTTCTTAACGGTAACTCGCTTGTCGGTTTACGTCCCCGTTTCGACATTTTAATCGTCCCAGTCAAGATAAACACTGGAAGTAAAATCTGCTTTTTGTAAATATTAAAATACGCACGAAAACATCAATCCATCAATTATTTGAACACTTCGACTGTCGATACACTCGAAAATTAAAATGTTTAAGTGAAAAGGAAATTGCTTGCGTCAGGGAAATTAATTGAGTATTTGACGATTTTAATTGAGTGAAATACGCAGATCCGCTGCTTATCTGGGGCACTGTATCTTAGAACAAAATCAACAAATACATATAAACATACTATGTACTACTCTTGAGCAGCTTTCCCAGGATGGTATGGACTATTTGTAGAACCAAATTTTAGATTTTGGCCATCTCCCATCACAATGTATCGCATCCGTGGCCGGGATGGTAAAGACGCTATGTTGGAAACCTCACCTCTCACCGCAGTCGGTTTGAATCCCACTTGGAGCTTGGCTTGTAAGACTGTTGATTCTTACAGATAGTGGGAGGTAAACAGTACTGCTTCTACCCATGATGGTTGGCCTCCATCTCCAAAAAAGAAGAAAGAATGACCCATCATTTATAGCCTAACATGTAGTAAAAATTACGTAAAACACTGTTCAACCAACAATGTGCCATGTTATTCTGGATTATTTCTGTTGATAGGTACCTTGTATTAGAGCCATTCATCAAGATATTGTTTTTAGCTCGACTGATCAAAGATCAGCAGGAGCTTATGCCGTGGTGTATGGTCCAACTAAACTTTTTTTGTGGTGACTACTCTGAAACTGCTCAATGGATTTTTATGAAACTTCACAGGAATGTTGCTCTTGATGTCTAGTTGATTCTAGCAAAAATTAAGTCGGCCAGAAATTAAAGATGGCCGTCATGGCTAAAAATAGATTTTTAAAAATGCGATTTTGTGGCGACTACTCATTGGAACCTTTACCAAAATGACTGGCATGACATGTAGTTGGTCCTAAACAAAATTCTTTTTGATTCTATGTCAAACGTGGCCGCCAGCAACCATCTTTTTTTCCATAGTGATATAGGAAAAAATTGTGGCGACTTCTCTGAAAGTGTTGATCTTATTTCCATAAAACTTCACAGGTTCCCATGGCTGATCTGGCTTTCAAAATATATCAGTAGAGCTTCAAGGTCATTGACCCTTGTTTTAGTGTGATGTGATGTAAAATAGGGCATACACGTTGATCTTATTTAAAAACAACTGTGTATCCATCACTACTGTATCCAGTCAAACATAGTTTATAGACGTATGCAACAAAGTTGAGCTGATTTGAGGTTTTACAGTGCACCAACACAAAAAGGTTATATGGCACCAACAGGAATGAACATTCCAGACTCACTCTCCACCTACATCTAGATAAAATTATGCAGAATGGGCTCAGAACCTTTTCACCCGCAGAGCTCTGCAAATTCTATTGTTAACACTCCATTTTTAGCTCTACTGGCCGAAGGCCAGCAGAGCTTATGGGATGACGAGTTGTCCGTCGTCCGTCCGGCCGGCCGTCGTCCGTCGTTAACTTTTGTCTTGTTACCACCATAGGGCCTTCATTTTTCATTTGATCTTTACCAAACTTTAACAGGTTGTTAATATCAATGAAAGCTCGGACAAGTCCGAAAACCAGCCAGATCGGAATAATTTCACCGGAGTTGTGGCCCTTGTTTTGCTGAAAAATGCCATATTAAGCCTTGTGAAAACTCTAGCACCTTCATTTATTATTTGATCTTTACCAAAGTTATGAAGGCTCAAACAAGTTTGAAAACCAGCCAAATCGGATCAGTAACACCGGAGTTATGGCCCTTGATTTTTCTGGAAATTGCTGTTTTCTGCCTTGTGAACGCTGTAGCACCTTCATTTATTATTTGATCGTTACCAAACTTTCAAAGCTTGTTAATACTAATTATAGCTTGGACAAGTTCGAAAATCGGCTGAATTGGGTCAGTAACACCGGAGTTGTGGCCCTTGTTTTTCTGAAAAATGGCATTTTCTGCCTTGTGAACACTCTAGCACCTTCATTTATTATTTGATCTTTACCAAACTTCCACAGATTGTTAATATCAATGAAAGCTCGAACAAGTTCGAAAACCATCTAAATCAGATCAGTAACACAGGAGTTATGGCCCTTGCTTTTTCTGGAAAATGCTATTTTCTGCCTTGTGAACACTCTAGGGCCTTCATTATTAATCGGATCTTTACTTAACTTTGCCAGTGTCTTTATATCAATGAAAACTTTAACAAGCTTGAAAACCGGCAAGATCGATATAATTTCAACGGAGTTGTGACCCTTGTTTTGCTGAAAAATGCCATATTAAGCCTTGTGAACACTCTAGCACCTTCATTTATTATTTGATCTTTACCAAACTTGCACAGATTGTTAATATCAATGAAAGCTCAGACAAGTTCGAAAACCAGCTAGATCGGACCATTAACAGCGGAGTTACTGCCCTTGATTTAGTTAAAAGTGCTATATTTTGCCTCGTTAATTTGATAGAGCCTTCATCTTTCATCTGATGTTTACAAAACTTTACCTGATTGTTTATATCAATGACAGCTCAGACAATTTCGAAAAACAGCCAGATCGGACCAGTAACGGATGAGTTATGGCCCTTGATTTAGTTAAAAATGCTATATTTTGCCTCGTTAAGATTATAGAGCCATCATTTTTCATGCGATCTTTATGAAACTTTACGAGATTGTTCATATTAATGAAAGCTCGGTCAAGTTCGAAAAAAAGCCAGATCGGACCAGTAATAATGGAGTTATGGCTCTTGATTTAGTTAAAAATCCTATATTTTGCCTCGTTAAGACGATAGGGCCTCATCTTTCATCCGATCTTTAAGAAACTTTACCAGATTGTTAATATCGATGAAAGCTTGGACGAGTTTGAAAACCATCCAGATTGGAACATTTACATCGAAGTCATGGCCCTTGATTTTCTGAAATATGCTATATCGTGGCCTCATTAAGACGAAAGGGCCTTCATTTGGCCGGATTTCATTGAAACTTTGCAGGGATGATCAGTACCAAGCCTAGTTGTACATAGTCACCGTGTTCCAGTTGAATGATTTTGGCAGAGTTATAGCCATTTAAAGGTTTTAATACACAGACTTTGTTCTTACTAGTTCTCCTGAATCCCTGGCCGGATTAAATGAAACTTTTTAGGGATGATCGATTCTTTATCTAGTTGTGCACATCATCGCCGTGTTCCGGTTGAATGATTTTTGGCGGAGTTAGGGCCCTTTAAAGGTTTTAATACACAAACTTTGATCTGACTAGTTCTCCTGAACCTCTGGCCGGATTTAAACGAAGCTTTTTAGGGATGATCAATTCCATATCTAGTTTTGCAAGTCATTGGCGTATTCCGGTTAAATGATTTTTTTGGCAGAATTATGTCCCTTTAAAGGTTTTAATACACAAACTTTGTCTGATCTACTTCTCCTGAACCCCTCGCCAGATTTCAATGAAACTTTGCAGGGATGATCAGCACCAAGCCTAGTTGTGCATGTCATTGTCACATTCCGGTTTACAGATATTTGGCAGAGTTATGGCCCTTTAAAGGATTTTGATACCACAATTTTTTTCAGGCTAATTCTCCTGAGCCCCTGACTGAATATAGACGAAACTTGACAAGGATGATCAGTATCAAGACTAGTTGTGCATATCATCGCCATATTTCGGTTGAATGATTTTTGGCAGAGTTGTGACCCTTTAAATGTTTTAATACACAAACTTTGTCCAGATTAGTCTCTTCTGAACTCTTTGCCAGATTTCAGCGAATCTTGGCGAGAATGATCAGTACTAAGACTAGTTGCACCTATCATTGCCATGTTCTGGTTTAATTATTTTTGAAAGACTCATGGCCCCTTATACATAAACTTTATCTTGAGCCAGTAGAGCGTCCACAGGCCCTCTTGGGCCTCTTGTTCTCTGAAGGCCTTTAATGAACATGAATATGGCAAAAATGAACTTGAATTTGAGTTTTTTTTACCCCTCTGCATGGATAAGCAGTTGCCATATTCTTGCCCGGGAACCACACGGGGCCTTCTGCAACAAAGACAACTAGGCTTGTTTTATGCAATAAGTACTGATAATATTGATACAAGTGACTAGTCTTGTGTGCTTGTGAAATGGGACATTACGCGGTTTGTGTCATAACTTTACATCATTAATGACCTAAGGAGTGAATAATCCCTGTTGATCTTGGGGGTCAATGGTCGAGGTTGCATAAACTCATGGTTATATACATTCAGTGATAATGTCAGATTCAGTTTGTAAGAGGATAAATCCTAGCTTTTGGAGTCTGTAGTTCAAAGGTCAAGGTTGCTAGGACCTATGAACATACACATTCCTTACAATTACTCCGGACAATTACACTCACGAAACTTCATAGGTACATTGCTCTTAGCGAGAGGAGAAGCCCTATTGCTTTTGGAGTCAGCAGGTCAAGGTTTTCACTACCTTTTAATGACATGTGCGTTTCACGCTATAACTCAGGCATTATAATGCCTACACTCATGAAACTTCATTAGGTACATTGACCTTAGTGAGAGGAGGAATCCTATTGCTTCTGGGGTCAGTAGGTTCAAGGTCAAGGTTGCCGTGACCTGATACGGATATCACCTGCCCATAATATTGCCTTGTTGCGAAAACGTTACAAGTTCAAGGCCAGAAAAGCATTGTGCTGTGACCTTGAGCAAGGTGAATAACTGCCTCTGCTTCATTATATGAGCCGCAACACACGAAAACGTCCCTTTGGACGTTTAAACGACGACGTCACAAAGTAACAATTTATGACGTCGGCCGGTAATCAATTAATTACTAATCATTTCTCGTCACTTCCGTGTTTACCTAATTATTATATCATAGGGAATATTTTTTCTTAATATAAATAGTTGATGCTATAGAAAATGGTAATTGTGTATATTTTTGTTGTTATTTAATCAACGACGTCGTCCAAGACGCCGACGTCAACTTCGAAATTAATGTTTAATACAATCTTTAATTTGCAAATTGAGATAAAATCATTTTTAATTAAGATATCTACATAAAATAAAGAGAACTTTAAAGAAAAAATCACCGTGTTTCATAAACATCAAAAAATATAAAATGTCAACATTTTGTCTGAAGGATCGTTTTCGCGTGTTTCGGCTCATATAGTTCATATCCCCTAGAGGCAGGAATGTATTCTCTGCTGCATGGGACTGCCTGGTTAAAATACCGGTGGGTGGGGGACATCTCAAAATAATTGCTTGTGTTATTACGCTCTTGAACAATAATGAGATGACCATTATTACTGGTTTGAAGTTGCTTTTAACAATCTTACTGTCATCGCAGTGTCTACTTGTAGCAGTGAGCTCAATGCTCAATTTTAGTGCTGCCACAATGGAATAACATGCCCTAGACACATGACATGATACTCCACCCAGTCAAATTATATAGACACCGGGCCGACTAGTCCTAGCACTACCTATTACATGCTGCTGAATGTCACTAGTAGTTCTTACTGTGACCTGGCCGGTGATGGAACCCATGACCTCCCGCATGTGACACAGATGTTCTACAACTACATCACCGTGGTTACTAAACATTGCTCAAACATTAATTAAAACATATTTATGAATCTGCTAAGCTAAAATACTCTTGGGTTCTGTGAAGGTTTGTCATGTAGAACTTGTATTTATTTTATATTCAGAAATCAGCTTAAAAATCAAGTTTAAGGTTAGTCTGACCTTGAAATTTGACCTTCTGACCTCAAAATTAAGCATAAGAGTAACCCGAACCATACACAATGTTGATGACTATATATTTATATTATATCTATATTTTATATCATGCGAAAAGTTTACGATGACTTTCAACTTCACTGACCCAAAAATATAATGCCACCAAGTGTATCATAAATAAATATTTTTAAAACTGGCCTGGTTTAAAGGAAATATTCTATCTATGTATATACTGGTAGAGAATGATATAAAACACATTGGATGTATGAAAATAACATTTATTTCAGTTATAAACAACAAATATACACCATACTTTTACATTTAGAGCTGAACTTGTGCTAATCAAGAAATGTTGCAGTGGTAAAGCTTTCCAGATTTTTTTTATGTCAATACAATTCTGTAGAAATATAAACGGGACTTGCCTCCAGAATTGATTAATTGTTCTTTCATTTTTCTGAAATTGTATTGTTAAATAGTAGAGATAACGCATAAACAATTACTAGGCTATATTTAATTCCATTATCTTTCTAAAAGAAACATTTATTACAACACGAGTAAACACACAAATACCTTCATAAATTGACAGCAGCTGCTTGCATCAATTGAATCGAATTAATTTCCTGTCAACTGAACTCAGCAACTTGTTCAATACATATTTAAGGAGCAATTTCGTTGAATTTCGTGCTTTGTTAACATTAGTTAAAATGTTTAATTATTATATGATTGGATATATAAATTGAAATAAACGTCTTGCAACATTTATTTGGCAAACCATATTTTAGTTTCAAGCACATACGGTAAAAAGGTCTAGGAAATATTAATATGTATTTTTTGATAAGTTTATATAAATTTTACAAAAAATAATCGGAGAAATCCTTACACATTTTCAGTTTTCACAAAACTTACCGCATAATCCCTAATAAACGCTCCCGTGGCATACAATTTTTGAAAAGGGTGTGCGGACGTTTATTTGAGACCAAAATTACATAATTTAACTTTTAAATCAGACATTATTTCATGATTTTCTTTATCAAGAAAACCAAAGACTGCTTGTCAATCAATCAATTAATGCATCGGATTTTAAGTTTTCTAGTGATTTTGTGTGATCCATTGTGAATGAAACAGATTAACTTGCACCTTTTGTTAAGTTTAAAAAATTCTGAGAATTGAATTGAATTGGGTTTTATGGCACACCAACACATGAAAGGTTATATGGCGCCTAACAGTAATGAACATTCCAGGCTCATCCTCCATGTACATCGAGATAAAATATGGAGAATGGGCTTAGAACCTTCTATCCTGCAGAACAGCAGAGTTGCTGCAAATTCTATTGTAGACACTCCATTTACGCTGGAGCCACGTTTATTGTTTTTCTGCCACTGCTCTTAGTGATGTGAGTGAGATGGCACCTGAAACAATGCAGGGGTCATGATGAAGACCTTTAATGAGCATGAACAAAAAATGACAAAATGAATATGAATGGGGAGGTCCTACCCCTCTTCATGTGACAGTGTGTTTGCAGTGGTTGAATTCTACCCCTGCAACCACACGGGAACTCTAATTTAAATGAAGGCAGAGTTATGGTTTTTGCGCTCTGCATGTCCTCTCATTGCTCTCTATCCTTGTGAGAAATTTCATTGCAGTCCCATTAGTAGTTTTGGAGTTATAAGTACACGATTACAAAGGGCAATAACTCCAATTCAAATGAAGACAGATGTATGGTTCTTAAGCTTTGCAAGTCCTCTCATTGCCTACTATCATTGTGTGAAATTTCAATGCAGTCCCACAAGTAGTTTTTAAGTTATGGTGCGAACACAAATTATAAGTATAAAATTACTCAGGGCAATAACTCTAACTTAAATGAAATAAAGAGTTATGGTTCTTGCACTCTGCACATCCTCTCATTGCTCTCTATCATTGTGTGAAATTTCAATGCAGTCCCATTAGCAGTTATCGAGTTATGGAGCGGACACGAATTATAAGTATAAAATTACAAAGGGCAATAACTCAAAATTTAAATGAAGGCAGAGTTATGGTTCTTGCACTCTGCATGTCCTCTCATTGCCCTCTATCATTGTGTGAAATTTCATTGCAGTCCCTTAGGATAGTTTTCGAGTTATTGAGCGGACACAAATTATAAGTATAAAATTACAAAGGGCAATAACTCTTAAATTGAATTGAAATGAATTGTTTTTTAAGGCGCACCAACACATGAAAGGTTATATGGCACCTAACAGGCATGAACATGCCAGGCTCAACCTCCATGTACAGCGAGATAAAATATGGAGAATGGGCTTAGAACCTTCTATCCTGCAGAACAGCAGAGTTGCTGCAAATTCTATTGTAGACACTCCATTTACGCTGGAGCCACGTTTATTGTTTTTCTGCCACTGCTCTTAGTGATGTGAGCGAGATGGCACCTGAAACAATGCAGGGGTCATGATGAAGACCTTTAATGAGCATGAACAAAAAATGACAAAATGAATATGAATGTGGGGGTCCTACCCCTCTGCATGTGAAAGTGTGTTTGCAGTGGTTGAATTCTACCCCGGCAACCACACGGGAATTCTAACTTAAATGAAATAAGAGTTATGGTCTCTGCACATCCTCTCATTGCTCTCTAATGTGTGAAATTTTTATGCAGTCCCTAATGTAGTTTTCGAGTTATGGAGCGGACACGAATTATAACTTTACAAAGGGCAATAAATCTAATTTAAATGAAGGCAGAGTTATGGTTCTTGCACTCTGCACGTCCTCTCATTGCTCTCTGTCAATTAATTTTATACTTATAATTTGTGTTCGCTCAATAACTCGAAAACTACATTAAGGGACTGCAATGAACGCAATGACAGAGGGCAATGAGAGGACATGGAGAGTGCAAGAACCATAACTCTGCCTTCATTTAAAGTTCTCCGGCCATTTTTTGTTTCATGAACATGTTTATGTTTATTTAAATCGAAATCAATACAATAGATATTTACAATTCACATTAACACATTAAAATATTATCACCGGTGTCATGTATAACAAATCATCGCCAGTATCACATAAAATGTTATCACTTGTTTGAAACAAATCAAATGAAAAAATAATCCCCAATCTAAAAATTAATTAACAAATAACAAATTAACAAATACAAATCAAACAAATCTTAAAAAGCAATTATATTGCCTGGCAAACCACGTATAAACATTACATTCCTGAATGTGCATCAACTTCCAATATAAAAATTACGGTTTAAGCAGATAACATTATTTAATATACATTCCTAAATATTGGCAGTACTAAAAGAAGAATTCATTAAAACTTAGGATTTAAAACAAACATATCATTTTATATAAAACAGTTTGTTACAAAAGCATAAGCAATATAAAACACAGCTTAAAGGCAGAATTGGTTTTGTAAATTGTCATTGACTTGGCAGAGCAACAAGAGAAAATTAAATGTTTGATGAGTATAATAAACTTCATTTCTCATGCAGATACACACTTTTCCTAATGAAGGGGTGACCTAATACATTTTGCTTTATTAGGCACTGACCAATAAAGCAAATCAATGCGGAATCCCTCGGCGTTTATTGTACGTAACGTTATCTGACGTCATGCACGTAACGTTGCCAGGCGTCATAAAGCAAACAAAAAACAACAACATGGCGGCGTCCTCGATAAGCGTAATATTCTGAGAAATAGGTAATAATAGTAGTGCATACAAAAAAAGAGGATAATCTACATGATAAATAGAATATTATGTCAGTGCCTTTTATTATCAAGTTTATTAGGCTCGGCACGAAAACTAAGAATGGCTCGGCTGAGCCTCGCCATTCTTCCGTTTTCTAAGCCTCGCCTAATAAACTTGATAGTAAAAGGCACTGACATAATATTCTCTATTTATTTAAGTATACATTATATTATAAGTACATTGTACTTCATTTATATGATTATACATTATATTATAAGAACATTATACTTCATTTATTTGATTATACATTATATTATAAGTACATTGTACTTCATTTAATTGGTTATACATTATATTATAAGTACATTGTACTTCATCTATTTGATTATACATTATATTATAAGTATATTGTATGAGCTCAAATTTGTGGTGCAATTTGTCAGTTAGGTAACATATAGTCTTTTTAGTGACCCATGACTCCAATTTATGAAAAAAAATACTATTATGCACCAATCATGCATTAAACAGTCTATTAAATCATTTCGGAATTGTTTTATTATTAGAATTTTGTGTTACTGGGTTTCAAGAACCTCATTACTCAATGTCCAGTAAAACCTGTGTGTTCTGAGAATGTAATGAGCTTTAAATTAACTGGTTTCACTGGCCCAATTTTTATCACTGAACCAATCAGAATGGTACATTCATATTTTCATTAGCTTGTTTCTATCATGAAATCACTTTCTGGTATTATGACATTACACCCTGGCATTATGACAACAAGTCATGTTATTATGACATCAATTGAGTGTGTTCTCAGAACTGAATGAGCCTTTAAATTGCTGTGAGAAACAGATTAAGACTGTTTGTATCACTCATTGAGTAATGAGTTTCTTGAAACCAAGAATCACAAAATTCTAAAAATAAAATAATTCTAAAATGATTTAATAGACTGTTATTATTCCTTTCAATACCTAATTAAGCCTCCATCATATATTAAAACGAAGGCTATGCAGTATTTTGTTTTCCTGTAAAAACTGTGCTTGGCCTTACATTGTATATGTAGGGGACGGCAGAAACAGCTTTAGTTTGACATTTTATATGCAAATCACATCCAGTCCCTCAAAATGTAACATACCGAATGTTTGAAGCTGAACTTATTGACTGGAATACACCATTAAACTGGAATACACCATTAATGGGATACATCATTAAACTGGGATACACCATTAATTGAATTGAATTGAATTGGGGTTTTAAGGCGCACCAACACATGAAAAGGTTATATGGCGCCTAAAAGGCATGAACATGCCAGGCTCATCTTCCATGTACATCGAGATAAAATATGGAAAATGGGCCTAGAACCTTCTCACCCTGAACTGCAGAGTTGCTGCAAATTCTATCGTAGAAACTCCATTTACGCTGGAGCCACGTTATTGTTTTTCTGCCACTGCTCTTAGTGATGTGAGCGAGATGGCACCTGAAACAATGCAGGGGTCATATTGAAGACCTTTAATGAGCATGAACAAAAAATGACAAAATGAATATGAATGGGGGGTCCTACCCCTCTGCATGTGACGGTGTGTTTGCAGTGGTTGTATTCAACCACTGCAAACACACGGGGAGGGATACACCATTAAACTGGAATGTAAACTATCACTGATGGTGACTCTAAATACCCGTGTACATAACTGAGAAGTAATAGTATTGTTAGTAATGTGCAATGGTGACAGACATGAATTGAAGTGAGTGTTGTTTAACGGCTCATCAACACAGTACAGGTTATTTAGAGCCACCCGCGAGAGAGGGGAATGTTACATAGAAATCGGGGAACCGTGCCCTACTCTTATTATCGAATAGATTCCTATGGTTCTTTAATGAGCTCGGAGGATAGACTGATACATAGGACCGCCCGAATTATGTCCCCATCCGACAGACGAGGCTAAGGGAAAGTGTCATGCCCGAGAACACACCGACGAAACTCAGTGGCACCATGGAGGATTGAACCCGGGGCCTCCGGTTACAAATCCAGCATGCTACCGACAGCGACACGCCAGCCCTCGTGACAGACATGAAACATTGCTGGATTTCATACAGTACATGTTGACAATACAAAATGATCTGTCAAAACATTCAATATACCACAACGATGTGCGCATCTCCAAAATTTTGGTAAAATTCCATCCAGAGGTCATGGAGAAATAGCACAGATAAGATTTTTGTGTGAAAATATTCAAAGGTCCATAACTCTGTCAAAAATTATCAAAGTGGAACGAGACAAAGACATGCGCAGGGGCACAAATTAGCACTCGCCCAGTCACCATTGGCGAGTAAAAAATGGTCTGGGCGACCAAAATTTGACTTTCACACGCCCATGTGGCGACCAAAAATATTCAATCCAAATAACGGGAAAAGGGTAATCATTCAACACAAACATTTAAGTTTGAGGATTTTACCCCGCAGATTTTGCTTTTGGTCCCGTGAACTACATACTTTTGGCTGAAATAGACAAACCCTTAACAAAATAATAACGAAACAAACGTTTGTCTTTATTTTTCCACTGCGGAAACAAGACAATGATCGAGATGTTGCGATGTACGGTTTCCCACAAAACTGCATGTTACGATACTCTGCGCTTCGAATGTCAATGTAAAATTAGATGTGCAAGAGTACAAGTAACATTTGCTGGTATAAATCAACATTAAAACAGACATGGTAGTGTTTATTTTACACATGATCATAAATTCGTGTTATAATTTGAAGGGGAAATAATTGGGTTTCACTTCTGGTTTTTGGATATTCTAAAACGCGGCCCTTTTGATTAATAAAATGCGTTGCTTTTAGAAATCATCAATAATAATTATATGGCAGAGAATCATGTTGATAGAAAAGGTCTCATATATTAATTTTAAAAATGTATGTCAACATAAAATATTCATAACAAAATAAAACATTAATTTAATAATATCTGATCTTTTTTAATCTTTTATTACAATAATTTACATATTCTAGTTGTGATCATTTATAACAAAACCCATTAACAATACTATTTATAGTTAAATAGATAACTTGGACTTGTAATGATCAGTAATGTTGTTTATAATATTCAATAAACACGGAGTAATGGCATGTAATTGTTCATAAATTATGCACCAGAGTGGTAAAATAAAATAATATTTTGTTGGGCCCCTAACTTTTGGGCTGGGCCCCTAAAAATTCTAAGTCAGGGGCCCAGCTGGCTCCTAGCTAAATAGAGTAAGTCTGTGCCCCTGCATGCGCATCTCCACTTCATATTAACGCTTGATGAAAATTCATCAAGGAGAAATAATGTGGACATGATTCCTCAACAGATCGACCAAGTGACTCCTATATGTGACTCCCTCAAACTTCGTTTGCAGGGGTATAACAATAATGGTTTAACAAAGCATCAGTTTAAAACAATTTCCTTTAAAATACATGCAGTTAAAAACTGAAATAATTGAAGAATGTGGCATCCTGGTTCTGATAATGGCTCTGCAAACATTGGCTCTACTAGTCGATAGGTATGTCCTCTTCTGAAAAAGTTTTTTTTAAAATTGTAACTTGGTAAAAAAAAAATGTTTTCTATAAATAGTTATGTGCATACATCACTCTTAAAATTAACAATGTGTGTGTGTGTATGTGTGTGTGCGTGTGTTTGTGTATGTGCAGTGCCATAGCTACTATATACGCACATGCATGTACTTGTAGCTTTAAGAATTTCAAAAAAGTGGTACTTAATATGAGGACAGAACAAAAGCTATACCGAGATTTGTTACACACACTAGTTATTAAACTAGCTGTTTAATGGTCCACATGTATGTCACACATAAAATCAACACTCACACACTGATGATCAGCACACACTCGCTGATGATCAGGTACACATGTATGTCATACTCCACTGTACAAACAAATTATATGTATAGAGTTGTTTTGTTTTCTTTCTCTCTTTCTTTTTCTGATGATTTTCCCCTCTGTATTAGTTATGCTATATACTATTCGAAATTGTTTGTTTAAAATAGTAGGTGTAAGTGCTCTTTTGTAGCTTTACTCCATGATAGTATTATACATGCTCTTCTCAATGTAATGTAACCGCCTCATTGTAATAGGCGATGAACATTGTATGATGTTTATGCTGAATAAAATAATTGAATTGAATTGAATTGAACTCCACCAACACACAATCACTGATGATCAGGTACACATGTATGTCACACACTCCACCAACACACAATCACTGATGATCGGGTACACATGTATGTCACAAACTCCACCAACACACAATCTCTGATGATCAGGTACACATGTCACACACTCCACCAACACACACTCCACCAACACACACTCACTGATGATCAGGTACACATGTATGTCACACACTCCACCAACACACAATCACTGATGATCAGGTACACATGTATGTCAATATCCACCAACACAATCACTGATGATCAGGTACTAATGTATGTCACACACTCCACCAACACACAATCACTGATGATCAGGTACACATGTATGTCACACACTCCACCAACACACAATCACTGATGATCAGGTACACCTGTATATCACACACTCCACCAACACAATCACTGATGATCAGGTACTAATGTATGTAACACACTCCACCAACACACAATCACTGATGATCAGGTACACATGTATGTCACACACTCCACCAACACACAATCACTGATGATCAGGTACACATGTATGTCACAAACTCCACCAACACACACTTACTGATGATCAGGTACACATGTCACACACTCCACCAACACACAATCACTGATGATCAGGTACACATGTATGTCACACACTCCACCAACACACAATCACTGATGATCAGGTACACATGTATTCACACACTCCACAAAAACAATCACTGATGATCAGGTACTAATGTATGTCACACACTCCACGAACACACAATCACTGCTGATCAGGTACACATGCATGTCACACATTCCACTAACACACAATCACTGATGATCAGGGACATGTATGTCACACACTCCACCAACACAATCACTGATGATCAGGTACTAATGTATGTCACACACTCCACCAACACACAATCACTGATGATCAGGTACACATGTATGTCACACACTCCACCAACACACAATCACTGATGATCAGGTACACCTGTATGTCACACACTCCACCAACACACAATCGCTGATGATCAGGTACACATGTATGTTACACACTCCACCAACACACACTCGCTGATAATCAGGTACACATGTATGTCACACACTCCACCAACACACACTCGCTGATGATTAGGTACACATGTATGTCACACATTCCACCAATACACACTCGCTGCTGATCAGGTACACATGTATGTCACACACTCTACCAATACACACTTGCTGCTGATCAGGTACACATGTATGTCACACACTCCACCAATACACACTCGCTGCTGATCAGGTACACATGTATGTCACACACTCCACCAATACAAAATCACTGCTGATCAGGTACACATGTATGTCACACACTCCACCAATACACACTCACTGATGATCAGGTACACAAGTATGTCACACACTCCACAAACACACACTCACTGATGATCAGGTACACATGTATGTCACACACACTCCACCAATACACACTCGCTGATGATCAGACAACATGTATGTCACACATTCCACCAACACACACTCACTGATGACCAGGTACACATGTATGTCACACACTCCAACAACACACACTCGCTGATGATCAGGTACACATGTATGTCACACACTCCACCAACACACACTCACTGATGACCAGGTCCACATGTATTTCACACACTCCACCAACACACACTCCCTGATGACCAGGTCCACATGTATGTCACACACTCCACCAACACACAATCACTGATGATCAGGTACACCTGTATATCACACACTCCACCAACACAATCACTGATGATCAGGTACTAATGTATGTAACACACTCCACCAACACACAATCACTGATGATCAGGTACACATGTATGTCACACACTCCACCAACACACAATCACTGATGATCAGGTACACATGTATGTCACAAACTCCACCAACACACACTTACTGATGATCAGGTACACATGTCACACACTCCACCAACACACAATCACTGATGATCAGGTACACATGTATGTCACACACTCCACCAACACACAATCACTGATGATCAGGTACACATGTATTCACACACTCCACAAAAACAATCACTGATGATCAGGTACTAATGTATGTCACACACTCCACGAACACACAATCACTGCTGATCAGGTACACATGCATGTCACACATTCCACTAACACACAATCACTGATGATCAGGGACATGTATGTCACACACTCCACCAACACAATCACTGATGATCAGGTACTAATGTATGTCACACACTCCACCAACACACAATCACTGATGATCAGGTACACATGTATGTCACACACTCCACCAACACACAATCACTGATGATCAGGTACACCTGTATGTCACACACTCCACCAACACACAATCGCTGATGATCAGGTACACATGTATGTTACACACTCCACCAACACACACTCGCTGATAATCAGGTACACATGTATGTCACACACTCCACCAACACACACTCGCTGATGATTAGGTACACATGTATGTCACACATTCCACCAATACACACTCGCTGCTGATCAGGTACACATGTATGTCACACACTCTACCAATACACACTTGCTGCTGATCAGGTACACATGTATGTCACACACTCCACCAATACACACTCGCTGCTGATCAGGTACACATGTATGTCACACACTCCACCAATACAAAATCACTGCTGATCAGGTACACATGTATGTCACACACTCCACCAATACACACTCACTGATGATCAGGTACACAAGTATGTCACACACTCCACAAACACACACTCACTGATGATCAGGTACACATGTATGTCACACACACTCCACCAATACACACTCGCTGATGATCAGACAACATGTATGTCACACATTCCACCAACACACACTCACTGATGACCAGGTACACATGTATGTCACACACTCCAACAACACACACTCGCTGATGATCAGGTACACATGTATGTCACACACTCCACCAACACACACTCACTGATGACCAGGTCCACATGTATTTCACACACTCCACCAACACACACTCCCTGATGACCAGGTCCACATGTATGTCACACACTCCACCAACACACTCACTGATGACCAGGTACACATGTATGTCACACACTCCACCAACACACACTTGCTGATGATCAGGTAACATGTATGTCACACACTCCACCAACACACACTCACTGATGATCAGGTACACATGTATGTCACACACTCCACTAACACACAGTCACTGATGACCAGGTCCACATGTATGTCACATATGCCACCCACCAACACACACTCACTGATGATCTGGTACACATATATGTCACACACTCCACCTAACCACACTCACTCATGTATTTTACTTACCTGTACGTATGTTGTAGACCCTTGTAAAGTACCTTTTCGATATAACGCCAGAAGAATTCCCTTCGGACAAGATCACACCATTTTCAGACTTGTAAAATCTGAGCCCATCTGTAATTATATGTTACATTTTATATTCATAGTGTTAATAAAATCCGAAACAACTATCTGTTAGAAAATAGGCCAAGTTAAACACAAACAAGAGCATCAAGAATTGTGGGGCAATCCATAGTCCCCCACTGGCCCAGACAAACATTTTCCAGACATTTTCTATGATGAAGGTCAAAGATCAAGGTCAAGGTCACAATGACCTTATTTTGGTACGCGACACACCGCTATCTCAAGATGTATTCACATACCAAGTTTGGTGTCTCTAAGTGTTATAGTATTGAAAATACGGTCCGGACAAGCATTTGCTATGACAGAGGTCACAGGTCAAGATGACCTTATTTTGGTACGCGACACACCGCTATCCCAAGATGTATTCACATACCAAGTTTGGTATCTCTAAGTGTTATAGTATTGAAAATACGGTCTGGACAAGCATTTTTTATGACAGAGGTCACAGGTCAATGTCACAATAAGCTTATTTTGGTATGCGACACATCGCTATCCAAAGATGTATTCACATACCAAGTTCGGTATCTCTAAGTGTTATAGTATTGAAAATACGGTCCGGACAAGCATTTTCTATGACAGAGGTCACAGGTCAAGGTCAAGGTGACCTTATTTTGGTACCCACCACACCGCTATCCCAAGATGTATCCACATCCCAAGTTTGGTATCTGTAAGTGTTATAGTATTGAAAATACGGTCCGGACAAGCATTTTCTATGACAGAGTGACAGGTCAAGGTCACAATGACCTTATTTTGGTACCCGACACACCGCTATCCCAAGATGTATTCACATACCAAGTTTGGTATCTCTTAAGTGTTATAGTATTGAAAATACGGTCCCGACAAGCATTTTCTATGACAGAAGTCACAGGTCAAGATCAAGGTCGTAGTGACCTTATTTGGTAAGTGACACACCGCTATCCCAAGATGTATCCACATACCAAGTTTGGTATCTCTAAGTGTTACAGTATTGAAAATACGGTCCGGGCAAGCATTTTCTATGACAGAGGTCACGGGTCAAGGTCACAATGACCTTATTTTGGTACGCGACACACCGCTATCCAAAGATGTATTCACATACCAAGTTTGGTATCTCTAAGTGTGAAAGTATTGAAACTAGAAATGTGTCCATAGGACACGGATGCCCCCGTTATAAGTTACTAGAACTATGAATTCGCAAAAAAAAAAAAATGAATTGAAAACATTGACCGTTTCAAAAGTTATTTAGCGGGAAAAGGGGCCATAACTCCTTCAGAAATAGACCGATGTTGACCTAAATCGAACTTGGCCTGTATTTTATAATTACACAGCTACACACCAAATATTAATTACAAACATGGACCCTTTCAAAAGTTATTGAGCAGAAACCAATTTGTTGCAGAAAATTAAGTCGAAAAGGGGCCACAACTCCTGCATAAAATGAGCAACGCTGACCGAAATCGAACTTAACCTGTATTTTATATTTACACTGCTACACACCAAATATTAATTACAAACATGGACCCTTTCAAAAGTTATTGAGCGGAAACAAATTCGGATGGGAAGGGACGGACGTAAGGGACGGACGGACGGACAGGGGTAACACTTAATGCCCCTTTCGGCATTCTCGAATGCCGGGGACACAAAAACGGTCCGGACAAGCATTTTCTATGACAGAGGTCACAGGTCAAGGTCAAGGTCACAATGACCTTATTTAGTACGCGACACACCGCTATTCCAAGATGTATTCACATACCAAGTTTGGTATCTCTAAGTGTTATAGTATTGAAAAAAATGTCCGAACAAGCATTTTCTATGACAGAGGTCACAGGTCAAGGTCACAGTGACCTTATTTTGGTACGCGACACACCACTATCCCAAGATGTATCCACATACCATGTTTGGTATCTCAAAGTCTTATAGTATTGAAAATATGGCCGGGACAAGCATTTTCGGAACATTTTCTATGACAGAGGTCACAGGTCAAGGTCACTGTGACCTTATTTTGGTATGCGACATACCGCTATCCCAAGATGTATTCAAATATCAAGTTTGGTATCTCTAAGTGTTATAGTATTGAAAATACGGTCCGGACAAGCATTTTCTATGCATTTTCTATGAAAGAGGTCACAGTGACCTTTTTTTGGTACGCGACACACCGCTATCCCAAGATGTATCCACATAATAAGTTTGGTATCTCAAAGTCTTATAGTATTGAAAATATGGCCCAAACAAGCATTTCGGAAGGACGGATGGACGGACAGGGTGCAAACCTATAGTCCCCCCGGGGACAGGTGGGGGACTAAAAATACCACTGAAGGTAGTATTGAGGTATGACAGATAATACAGGCCAGTCTAGTGTATCATGGAACAAGTACTGAGATATGATATACTGAGGTAAAATTGTCATTACAGCCCTTAAATTTAAAACATTTTGTGGATTTAGATAATTTATTTATTTTTCAATTTGGTAGAAGTTAAGGTTTCAAAATATTTTTCTATATAAGTCCCTTTAAGAACATATTAACTGAAGTTTCATGAAATTCTGCCTTTAAGTAGGATCACAAACAACAGATGAACGGACAGACAGACAGACAATGAACTACACACCATCACATATACTCTGCTGATCTTCTTATATTCTATGACTTTGTTGAGAAATTAGCTGAGCAAAAAGGTATCTACATATTAAAATGGATTTTTGAAAAATAAAACTGCCAACAAAGGTGCGTGAAATTTACCTCTCAGTGCCAATTCCAGATTTAGTTGTATAGCAATATCACAGTTAGGCGGGAACCCTGAAGTAATGATGTTACAATATCAATCACAGTTAGGCGGGAACTCTAAAGTAAAGATGTTACAATATCAATCACACAGTTGGCGGGAACCCTGAAGTACAGATGTTACATTATCAATTACAGTCAGGCGGGAACCCTGAAGTACAGATGTTACATTATCAATTACAGTCAGGCGGGAACTCTGAAGTACAGATGTTACAATATCAATCACAGTTAGGCGGGAGCCCTGAAGTTTTCATTACAAAAGACATAACACTTAAACATCAGGTAAACTGAACTGTAAAAGTGAAAATCAATCTTGAGAAAAACACATGCAAATTAAAAACTTTGAATTTTTCCATGAAATATTTTAGCATCCTACAACCCGAAGTGTTTTTGAGCGACCTGACACTGTAAGCAGGGTATCATCAATTGTACAGGATCACTGATTAGTGGGGATGCTGACACTGATTAGTGGGGATGCTGACAAAAGAAAACACGTCACTGTACTTTCCAAAGAGAGGGGTGTGTGGTGGGGATCCATTTTTCAGAGCAAAACTCATACACCTATAATAATGGTGGGTGTTTCCCCCCTCACCCCGAGTACTGAATACTCTCTAATTTAGAGCTGAGTACTGAATACTCCCTCATTTTAGACCCGAGTACTGAACACTATTTAACATGAATTTCTTCATAAAAATTAACCAATTTGCTATTTATTCGTCTATTTTTATGAAGATGTGATATAAAAGGACATTTAAAACTATATTAAAGGTTGGATCTCACTGTTTTGCCGTTTTTTGGTCAATCATGACAATTTTTGTTGATTTCAACAGTTTTTTATACATAGAAAAACATAGTTTGAAGGCATGTACCTATTTTTTATGCATACTGAATACTAAATAATGTAATTTGCGGGTACTGGTACCCAGGCCGTGGCTAGTGAATACTCTCTAAATTTGCCCTGAATACTGCGTACCAAAAGGGAGGTAAACATCCCATAAATGGGAAAAGATCAATGCCTTAAAGGAACACATGGCAATCTTGATTTTTTAAAAACTCACGGCGTCCCGTTAGTTTTCCTCTTAATTTGCATTTGTTCAATTATTAATATTAATTGTTAGAATAGTTCAAAGCAAATTATTTTTGCATATAACTAACTTTTTATAATATTGCACAAGTAATATATTTAAAAATTCGGTAAAATAGGGAAAGAAAGTTGAAATTTCAATTTTTTATTTAATTATATGGAAGCAGTTTTAAAGTCAAAATGACGCAGAATAAGTAAATTGAGGAGCAAATTTAAATGTTTGAATAAAACTCAAGATTGCCATGTGTCCCTTTAATAATATAAAATAAAAAATCTTCGAAATTCAATGCATTTTCATCTTTTGTATACCAGTAACCCTAAAAACTTTTTTTTAAATTTTATAAGCGCACCCCCTTTGTATTTTGCATAGCGCCCGGGCACTACTATAAGGGGAAATACAGTACTTTGACTTTTCACTCTCTTTGAATGCTGCGGGTCTAATTTATGGAGTATATTCCGGACGCCAGGGTGTCGGGGTTACACTGCCTTAATATTTTTTATGGCATGTGGTTATTTCCATTTGCCCAGACCTGTCAAAGAATTACTTACCACTTTTTACGTTTCTTTCTCCTGGAGCAAAGTGGATATGCGTTCTCTGTTTTCGAGAAAGGCCCTGAAAATTATTATATTACACATAATGTACAGTTAGGGTGAAGACAATAAGACCTAAGGCCAAAGGCCAGCAGAGCTAATGGAATGACGTGTTGTCCGTCGTCCGTCCGTTTACTTTTGCCTTGTGAACACTCTAGCCCCTTCATTTTTCAAGCGATCTTAACCGAATCTGGCCAAAGTCTTTATATCAATCAGATCTCGAACAAGTTCGAAAACCGGCCAGATCGGATTAGTAACACCAGAGTCATTGCCCTTGAATTAACGAAAAATGCTATATTTTGCCTTGTGAACACTCTAACCCCTTCATTTTTCATGCCATCTTAACCAAACTTGGCCAAAGTCTTATATCAATGAGAGCTCGGATGAGTCAGGGCTGGACGTTATCTTTATGGAAAGGTTGCCCATAGGGCAAGTTAACTATGAAAATTACTTGCCCATGCCAGTTTGTTGGTTGCCCAATTATTTAGACCCAAAGTGTTTATTTTATAAGGATCGAAATACTGATTGTATGCAGTTGTTACAAACAACAAGTCATATTACTATTGTGTTATAGAACAAAAACGCAAAAGAAATAAGGAATATCCAATTATTTATCAAATTCAAGCATACTCTCATATTTGTATAGCAAAATGTTCGTTCGGTGTCAACAAACAAGTCTTAATCTTGATCGTCCAAGCGTTTAATGGTGAATACTGCATAGAAAGTACAATTTTATTCTATTATATTATGTTAATTATTGTTAATTCAGACTGTAGCAAAGTCTATCGATCCTTACCAATTGCGTTTAGATGCCAGACAACAAATTTTCATCGTAAATGAAAGCGTCTCGTTACCAAAATGGTGTGGAAATGCGGACGAAAAGAAAAAGCATTATTAAAGTGAGTTTTGTCATATTATATATAGTCCTTGTCACTCCGTTTTGAAGTTGCCCGATGGGATTGAGCCTTCGAGACTTTACCTGCCCGGATCAATGTTTTACCTGCCCGG